>JAECUM010022233.1:0-55994 GCA_016617855.1 Megalonaias nervosa | reverse complement strand
CTCAATACATATGCATGAAAAAACAAGCTGAATGTTCTGTTTGGGCTTTCAATACTCATTTTACAAATTTGGAACAGATTTAATTGCCTTAAAATTCGAAGAGTTGTGGAAAATTATGGGAATGTTCCACTGACTAAATTGAAGCTTCGGGAGATTGGAATGATATAAATGGAATGCTGAAGAATTATTTCATCTAATTACTACACAACTCTTAAATGATTTTACAGCTTTGACATGTTCTATTTATTTAGCCTAAATTACTTCTGCAACAAGAAACTTTTTTAATATGGTATTACAGTTTGGAAAGCAGTTTTACTTACCGTTGGCAAACAATGTTATGAACTAAATTATTGCAAGTATTGTGTCTCTCATTGTTATCATTTGCAAACAGTGTTTTGAGCTAAATTATTGTAAAGTATTGTGTTTCCATAGTTTGTTGCGGATATGTAACTCATCTAAATGTCGTGCGTTCTGGCATATACTGGCATATTCTGGCTTATGCTGACATATACTGGCATATTCTGGCAAAGTAGCCTTTAAAGTGAGCTACCTAAAACCGTCTTCTGAGTCCTTGGTAAATCTTGCACAATGTCCTTGTCGCGTTTGCTAAGCCCCATCTATAAAGTCATGTATAAGCTATAATCTACCTGTCTTGGGAATATTGCCACGGCCATGTGTTTGATATCTAAAGATTGACGCGGGGTTAGTGTTGAACTCTTACGCAAGGTTACCATTACCAGCCAGAGACCGGAAACTTGAATCGGCAAAGGTGATAGATCGCACCACATAACAAAAGCTTGCCGTTATCACACCTATGTGTTAAAGGTTAGTTCAAGGATCAAAAGGAAGTCCACTGGGTGAACGGGGCGTGTTCTTATCCGTCCCCACGTTGACAGACAACGAGAGGGACATTGTCCGCTAAGTTTGATTGGATCGCTTCACAGCGATATCCAATCGAAATTGAGATAGATGGTGTGATTATAATTCAGACCCGAATGATATTTTCCGAACTCGTAAGAAAAAATTTAGTACTCGCCTGGAAGGATTTCAGATCAATAGGGTTTACTCCGAGAAATAAGCCACTCGTAATTTGGCGGCAAAACTCAGAGGCAGATTCTAAGAAAAGACAAAGCTTCGAAAAGGTCAGTAAGTCATTTGCTCGATTTTTGCAGAATATTACGGCATCATATTTGTAATTATTTGTAGTATGTATACTTAATTACTAGGATCGTTTAGTATGTAGAATTACCTTTGTAGTGTTTCATTTACATGCGTATTTGAGAAATGGGCTTGAGCCTATGTAGAGAATTATTAGATGCGAGGCGGAATTATGTAGATTGTTAGCTTGTGGTCAGAATTAATTTTGTAATTCGCTGTTAGGTTACTTCGTAGTAAACCAGTGCATTTATTAATGCGTTATGTTAGAATTTACACATGCTTGAATTGTGAATTTGGAAACATGGCTGAAGTATGTACGATTAGTTACTATGGACGTATGAGTATATCAGAGCATGGATATTTGAATATTTGCGTACTTTGTATGAGTTGTAAGGTAAATAAATGCGTCTGATTATTGTGATATTGTTTAGTATATTAGGAATATGTACTGATGTGACGGAATTTATTGATGTATGTATAAGAAATAATTGATACCGTGCTTTATTATGACGTTTGTTTACCATGCAAGAACGTATGGGTATCTCGATGTGAACGAATGCGTCACCGAAGCAATTTAGTAGCCGTTATCTGATGATAGGCTGTGTGTAGTGTGAGATGAGAGGTCTAAGGAAAAGATTGTACCGTCCTTGTGTTTTCACAGGAAGCATTTTAGGGGACAGAGAACTTCTGGTTCCATTGGGTCCCAAGTCTTCAAGAGTTGGAGACGTAATTGAGACTGTAGCCGAGACAGTCGAAGTCGACAGAAGTGTAGTCGTGGGAGAGAAAGTGGAGGAGGAATCTGGAGAAAGTGGAGGAGGATGAGAAGGAGCCTAGAGAAAGTGGAGGAGGAGGAGAAGGAGAAGGAACTTGGAGGAAGGTCGGGGAGGAAGAGGAGAAGGAATTGGGAGAAATAGGAGAGAGAAAGGATACAACAGATGAGTAGAAATACAAGGATAGGTGGAAATCAGTCTCACACTGCTAATCAAATGATGCAATAGGCTTATTAAAGGGTCGAGAGGAAGGAGTGTAATTGGAAATTTGAGTCGTTTGACTATTGAATTGTTATTAAATTGTTATTCATTGAATTTCAACCTTTTTTGTATATTTAACCATCTAACCGCCGGCATTGCTGACTGGGGCTCGGAGCTTTACACCTGTCTTTCACTAAATTTAACTTCCAGCAAAATAGAGTCTGGGTGGGACTTCTATAATAGTTTAAATAAAATATGGGAGCACCCCACCCCAACCATATACGTCGTCACAGTCCTGTAGCCCACGTGACTAATGACACATTTTGGTAAATTACGTCACGTTGCCCATTTCATTTATTATATTTATGAAACTTTTCATTTTCACTGACCTTGTTTTGAGATTATGCTTTGCGGATAGTTCAATTAATGTATTCCTTTTTTTTAAAGCAGAAACGGAACAAGAAAGATCCGACCTAATACATAAATAAAACAAGCCGTTGTGTGTGACTAATTTTATAGAAAGAAATTTTAGTATTCAAGGTGAAATAGGGCAGAGGCTCGATACATGTCAAAGTGTGTGTGTGTGTGTGTGTGTGTGTGTGTGTGTGTGTGTGTGTGTGTGTGTGTGTCAAAGTGTGTGTGTGTGTGTGTGTGTGTGTGTGTGTGTGTGTGTGTGTCAGAGCGTGGTCAGTAGACAATGGTAAAGGTATATACATGTCAAAGTTAAGTCAATAAACAAGTAGGCCACGTGTGGTGTGTGTGTGTGTGTGTGTGTGTGTGTGTGAAAGCCTGGTCAGTAGACAATGGTAAAGGTATATACATGTCAAAGTCAAGTCAATAAACAAGTAGGCCACCTCTGTGTGTGTGTGTGTGTGTGTGTGTGTGTGAAAGCGTGCGTGGTCAGTAGATAATGGTAAAGGTATATACATGTCCAAGTGAAGTAAACACATGGGCTATTGTATATACAAGAGACGATATGTTGCAAAGAGTAAGGAGTGAGGCTTGTAATTATTTGAGAACAGGGTTTGAAGAAGAACTTTGTTTCGGTGAAAGTTGTTGAAAGGAAAAATAAAATAAGGGATATATTAGTTGTTAACACTGAAGTATATGTGCAAAATAATTTCGAAAACAGTTCAACGCAAACAAACGAATGCAGACATATACGAACCGAGCGAAGTCATGTAAGTTGCCAAATGTGAATACGTTTCGGCGAGTCAAGTTCGTGATTTAAAAATGACCGAAAACTAGGAAGAACGGCTTGGGTAGCTCATTAAAACAGGAAATTTGGCGAAATATTCATTCTGGATTGGTCTGACAGATGTGTGAAAGTGAAGATGATCAGGTTACCTAAATATATCATATAATAGTTTGCTTTCTAAACAGAAGTTAATCCTTAAACAAAAAACCCATCTGCCATCAAAATTACTAACACATTACTCATATGCATCACGCTCGGTCTTAGAAAATAACAGTAGTAGCCATGTCCGTTACTATTTTCCAGACAGAGGGATCTAAAAATGGTACTAACAGCTGCCTCGCTTGGTGCTCAGCATTAAGAGGTTAGTGTTAGGACGGGTCGGCCTGGTGTCAGGATAATGTAACTGGGTGGGACATCGTGCTACATGTCTGCGGCATGATGCCCCAGTGCTAGACACCACTATAAACTGCCACACTGCAGACATCGTAGCGATATGACTGAAAAATTGATAAAGCTACGTTAAAAATCCAAATCTCTCTCTCTCTCTCACACACACACACACACACACACACACACACACACAGAGTCTATATGATCATACAGAGAGGGAACCCAATCTATATTGTCCAGTAAAGAGGGTACTCAGTCTATATTTTCCTAAAGAGGGTACACAGTTTATATTGTCTTAGGCTACTCATTCTATATTGTCCTTGAAAGAGGGTACTCATTCTATATTGTCCTTGAAAGAGGGTACTCATTCTATATTGTCCTTGAAAGAGGGTACTCATTCTATATTGTCTTATAAAGTGGGTACTCATTCTATATTGTCCAATAAAGAGGGTACTCAGTCTATATTTTCCTAAAGAGGGTACACAGTTTATATTGTCTTAGGCTACTCATTCTATATTGTCCTTGAAAGAGGGTACTCATTCTATATTGTCTTATAAAGAGGGTACTCACTCTATATTGTCTTACATGGAGAATTCAGTCTATATTGTCCAACACAGGGAAAATTCATTAGACGTTATTCTACACAGAGGAAATTCAATCACTATTGTCCTACAGTGAGGGATATCAGTCGATATTGTTACAGCGGTAACTCAGTATATATTTATACCACGGGAACTCAGCCTGTATTATCCTATTCAGAATAAACACAGTATATGTTGCCCCATACGGGAGGAACTCAGTCTGTATTTTGTCAAATACAGCGGGAACTCAGTCTATATTTTGTCAAATACAGCGGGAACTCAGTCTATATTAACTATACAGGGAACTCGGTCTTTAAATCTATAGTATTCTATACCGAAGAAACTCATCGCATATTATCATGTACGATATATTAAGAGACCTCGAAGACACTTTAGCACTGCTTATGGTAATCTTAGGATTATATATTTACAGCGTTTATCGATTGTTATTATGCACATTACATTTGTGTCAGTTCTGATTATTTGTTTTCAGTAATAGCAGACGATATATTACTTGACTCTGATTAAAGCAGTAAACTTTGTGATATATAGAGAACACTTCACAGTTTCAACTGAACACAACAAAAAATCAAAACCTTGGAAGACTTCAAACGAATTACGTAAGTATTTCTTATAGAATAGCTTTTATATTTAAATAATAGATCTCAGTCTTCTTGTCGGAATCACATTAGTGGTCACATCTGAAATGAACTAAGCATCCACCCCAAAGTTTGGCATTTTTAGATAATTTTGTGATGATGAACCCATAGCTTATTTTGGCATAACTCAGTTTCATTTCAGTATTCAGTTTGCACCAGGTGATTACCGGTGTCTAGATCAGTGTAATTATCGTAGCGTTTGAATTCCAGTGTCTAGATCAGTGTAATTACCATAGCATTTGAATGAGTGTATCTAGATCAGTGTAATTACCGTAGCATTTGAATACGGGTTTCTAGATCAGTGTGATTACCGTAGCATTTGAATACGGGTTTCTAGATCAGTGTGATTACCGTACCGTTTGAATATTAACTATGCACTCAGTTTTTGAAAGAAAGAAGAGAAAAAAACGCATACCAAATTTTTTCGATGAAATTAAAAAACTTTAAACAACAGATTTTTTTCTTCAAATAAAGTTCATGAAAGGTACATTCATATATGTTCTTCAATCTCCATACGAGTATAGTTGTAGAAATGTTCGTTTGTCAGAACAAGTGACGGGGCAAACATATCAAATTTCATGTAATTGTTGAAATCTTTGATACTGTTGATAAGGTGGCAGGGGACAGTTTTTAAATTGGCCCCTGGCAAATTTCTTAATTTAAGGTTATGGTGTGACTCTTTGAGCTATTATTGTGTAATAATTAACGATATGGATATATTTGTGAATTTGGTCTCTCCGGCTTGTGTTGTTCTTGAAACTTTTGTGAGGCATGTTCACCTCATGTAGTTTCTGCACATTATGTAGCCAGTGAAATACTAATAGTCGGCTAGGAAGCAGAACTAGCCGCTTATAGCAGTCGACACGTTGATTCAAGGCAAGTTGAATATCTCAAAAATTGCCTGGATGACAACTATTTTCAACTGCATGAAGCTATTAAGTACACAATGTTTTTCAAAATTATCACCCAGGGAAATGGCTTCTGCTTGCACTGTGAGCAACACGTGTTCTCAAAAATGGCATTCGGACTTGAAAAAATGCATGTATAAATTTGGAGGTGCGGTGCATCAACTTTTTAGTCTATGAATTTCCACTGACTTTTCAGGTCAAGTGAATGATATTCTTATGTTTTGCTTTATTATACCTATCCAAAATTATGGACCTTTTTTGATCTCACTCATGTATTTTACTTTTAATGAATTTTTATATTAGGCAGGTGTATGCAGCATCAAATTTTTGGCATAAAAGCTGTCCATTACACCATAAGCTGGGTTTGAACGAGTGCAGAATAAGTCTCGCATACAAATACGATAGAATCGGCTGCCATACTGGTAGACAATTTTATTTTGGACTGTATGAGATGAAAAAGTCCTAGCATTTGGCAGTTTTCATCTCAAATATGCAAGCACAACCAGACGATATACATGTCACAAGTGACATTGTTAGAACAAAACTGATGTCAGAAATAAATGTTAACCATTTCATGTGTACAGTATACATCATATGAGGACATTTGGAGAGGGGGCAGAAAATGGCCCTTATTCAATACAGTCCTTGCAGATCGTAATCTAACTGAACAGTGGATGAAAATTTCCTTGTCTTTCGATCCTATGTTTTTCTGAATAGTTCAGGTGTGATGAGCTTTCCATTCTGTTTTTCTGTGATTGATCCCTGGTTCCAAAATATGTAAGTGTAAGTGGTAAACAATCCAAGATATGTAAGTGTAAGTGGCAAACAATCCCTGGTTCCAAAATATGTAAGTGTAAGTGGTAAACAATCCAAAATATGTAAGTGTAAGGGTAAACAATCCAAAATATGTAAGTGTAAGGGGTAAACAATCCAAAATATGTAAGTGTAAGTGGTAAACAGTCCAAGATATGTAAGTGTAAGGGGTAAATAATCCAAAATATGTAAGTGTAAGGGGTAAACAATCTAAGATATGTAAGTGTAAGTGGTAAACAATCCAAGATATGTAAGTGTAAGGGGTAAACAATCCAAGATATGTAAGTGTAAGAGGTAAACAATCCAAGATATGTAAGTGTAAGTGGTAAACAATCCATGATATGTAAGTGTAAGGGGTAAACAATCCAAGATATGTAAGTGTAAGTGGTAAACAATCCAAATATGTAAGTGTAAGGGGTAAACAATCTAAAATATATAAGTGTAAGTGGTAAACAATCCAAAATATGTAAGTGCAAGGGGTAAACAATCCAAGATATGTAAGTGTAAGGGGTAAACAATCCAAGATCAGAGGTTCTTAAGGTTTTCCGGTTTCCTCAACCACAAATACCACAACATGCCGTCATCAGGGCCGATTATCTGATATAATGACTGAGTCACCAACCTCCGTTACTACCTATCACCAACATTGGAGCTAATTTGATTACCGTATAGCTGAGATATTGTATTAATATTGTAAAATTAATTCTAAAAATACGTAACATAGATATTTTTGTTTTCTGTATCAGGGTATTTAGAGTAATTTGAAAAGGATGATGACACGATCATGAATAGCTTTAAGAATCATGTAATAAAATATTTCCTTAACATGAAAATGGATCAAGAATTTCACAGATCTGCAAATAGATTAGGTACCAAATTTTTACGAATTAAGACCTGTACCTCATATAAAGGACTATACATGTACGATTTGAAATATTTTGCAGGCCCTGACGCGAATTTTAAGTTTTAGTATCATGATAATAACGATTCCTGATTCATGCTTTCTACTCTTGAACAAAATTTAAAACATTTTTTTCACATTTGGTAATTAAATCTTTTTTATTCAAGATTATTATCTCTGATTTAAATCCTCACATATTCGAAAACCTTTTGCAATCTTTCGATGTTAGTAAAATGAAATTGTAACCTTGACTATTGCTGATATTATTATTTACTTTTGCAAGAAAATAAAGCGCCACACCCCTACCCATGTCATTGTGTCCCGCCAACACTACCCATGTTAGTACCCTCAATACTACCCATGTCTAGTGTCCCCAACACTACCAATGTCTTATGCCCCCAACACTATCCATGTCTATTGCCCCCAACACTACCCATGTCTAGAACACCCGATACTACCCATGTCTAGTGTCCCCAATACTACCCATGTCTAGTGCCCCAATACTACCCATGTCTAGTGCTCCCAACACTACCAATGTCTATTGCCCCCAGCACTACCCATGTCTATTGCCCCCAATACTTCCCATATCATTGCGTCCCCCAATACCACCCATGTCTAGTGCCACCAACACTACCCATGTCTAGCGCCCAACACTACCCATGTCTAGTGCCCCAATACTACCCATGTCTAGTGCCACCAACACTATCTACGTTTAGTGCCCCAACACTATCTATGTCTAGTGCCCCAATACTATCCATGTCTAGTGCCCCCAATACTACCCATGTCTAGTGCCACCAACACTACCCATGTCTAGTGCCCCAATGCTAGCCATGTTTAGTGCACCCAACACTACCCATGTCTAGTACTTCCAATATTATCCATGTCTAGTGCCCCCAACACTACCCATATCTAGTGCCCCAATGCTACCCATGTATAGTGCTTCCAATACTATCCATGTCTAGTGCCCCAAACTATCCGTGTCTAATCTTATAGCTGCATTCACTCACAAAAGTATCGAAAAATTAGAGAATGGCATCAGTTTGTGTCTTTTCCACTAAAGACTAACAGATAAACAAATTAAAATATGTACACCAGACCAAATTAAAAATGGAGAATCCGTAAAGGAGTCTTCACCGACGGGCAGACAAGATAAAATATAAATGAGCTTGAGTGATTTCCAGCGCTTTACTCGTCGAGCAACCATAATCAAAATCGGGGAAAACATTAGCATGACAAACTCTGTTGGACACAAGCCATCTATAATTAAATCAAGGGTTGGTAAAATAAATGTTAAGCACTATCCCAGACGAATTTTATCCTACCTTTAACCTATTTTTAGCTCATAAATTTTTAATTTACCTAATCGTTAGCGGGAACAATTACCCAAATACAGTGCATGTTTTACAACTGAGGAAAGCAAGTCTCGTTTTAAAAATTTCTGCGCTACTGAGCGTAATGAATACTCTTTGTGGTCAACAACGCCGAGGTTATCCGAAATTTAAATAATCCGACCTGCACAATCTAAGATGAATTTTGGCGTTAAGACAGTCATTTTAGCTATAACACAATCGCCATCAGTGTAAGACTGAGACTGATCAGGATGCAGCATTAAGATTTTCGATATCCAAATTTTGATCTATTAATCATGCAGCTGGTTAACGTGTCATCTTTCTTACTTTTCTTATCTTTCGTTTCAAAACCGGGATAACAAATACTTGTCAACACTTTAAATCGTTAATATTACAAAACTCAAATATATTAGTACTGAATGCATCTTTTGGACAATGTAACATTTAAAATTTAGAGATTTTACGTTCTTCTTTCTTCATGTTTTCAATATGCCTAATATTTATATGTAGTAGTGAGAAAACTCGCAGTTGTTGTCGATGCGTGGAATATTTCTTCCATACTTTAGCCAATTTACTTACACATATGCAGTAAAATTTATCATTTAATTACTCGTCATTTGCTTAAAGGCATTAACGCGTTTCTGTGAACTGGCTTGAAATATCGTCAGAATAGTATTTGTGGTTCAATTATTTTCCCAGTAATGATCCTTGACTTTCTTAGGATTCTGATATTAGGGGGTAATTAAGTGTCTTAATGGTACGTGGTGAAGAGATGTTAAACTGTTACAGGCATCGTGTCCGTGTGTGATAAAAAAGTATTCAATATGCCTGGAATTATTATTTAGACTCGTGTCCGTGTGTGGTCAAAAAGGACTTCAGTATGCCCAGAGTTATTATTCAGACATTTATTAATGTGTAATATTGACTCGAGGAAGGCAAAGAAGCCATCCTGTGTAATTACTTTCGCTAGGAATACAAATAAGCCGTGGTGCAGTGTTGAAACTGGAAACTCAGTTTAATGACATGGGAAAGTCTTGGCCTTATTGGCCGCGATTGTCATTACCTGACTGTCATTACCTGATTGTCATTACTTGATTGTCATTACCTGATTGTCATTATCTGATGTGCAAATGCATAGTAATTCAGTTTGTGGACTGGCAACCTGGAGGCTATTTTAAAAAATATTTGGTTATCACTTACGCAGTTATCACTGCGTGCATATTCAAAATCAGCATCAAACATTTTTTTTTTTAATAAACGTTTTAAGAGGAAAACAAGTTGTTGATATTTTTACAACTTAGACAATTTTGTCAAAGTCACTTTCGCAGATATAGCTATGTACCAGTGTCATTATCTTCTGCAATTACGTGGGCTATTCCAAAAGTATATATTTATCGCCCATGGACCTGTCTGCATAGGATGCATCAATTTGCAAAATCGATTAAATTTCATCATAATCTTTAGACACCTTTTAGCCTGTACTTATCTTTTCCCTGCTGAAACTTCGATATCAAATGACATCTTTATTTCAGTGTTTTCTTCCTTTTAAAACTATAGCTTCTGCTCATATTGTTAAAGGCAAATATATATTGGTATCACATGCTCAACTTATTTGTATTGTTAAGCCATAAGGAATAGCTATATGCTGTGTGCACGGAATTAATGTAAAAGGATTCTGACTAACTGATCAATTTTTATGATCGGCTTCGTGGTAATCCTCATTACAACCAGTAGTTAACAGAATGCCTACGAGCTCAGTAATTGAAATTATTCTCTGGAGATTTATGCTGCACTCTTGCACAGCTGTAAATACCATTTCCAAAGCCCATAATAGTCCAGGACCTTTCAAGACCTTTACGATCCGGATGAAAAAGGGACAACTGACTGAATTCTTAATTGCGACTAAAGACGAAGATGCAATATGTATTCAATAAGTGTAATTACCGTAGGATTTATTATCTCATTCTTCTATCGACTTCTGTATGCTCGTTTGCTTCAAAGAAAAGTTGCGGTGTATTTAAAATCTTGTGCAAATCGTCTGTGCTGTTTTATATATGTCGTTAAGAACAGTAGAATCTGAATCTGCATACAATATCAAATAACAGTATCAGTGCACAATATCAGACAAAATACAGAACAATATATATATATATATATATATATATATATATATATATATATATGAGCGATGAGAGTTTCCCACTTCTGGATACTGAAGATCAGAGACGTTTGTTCAACAATTCGTTGTTTTCGAAGTATGTTGGGCAACATATCAACATTGTAATTGTTTCATGTTGCTTTATAATTTTATAATTTTTCGCTATTACTTACATATAACGGACTATTAGTCTAAGAAGTATATGAGGCTTGTATTGTGGCTATTACCTGAATTGCTATAGCAATAATATATGGCACCAATTAAGCTAGATAAATCCATACTGCCGTGGTCTCCCTCTTATACGGCCATCCTTTCTGCACCAGGAAAGTGGCGTAATAAGATGAGTGGCCTTTCCAGAGGGGAACTATATTTGTGAGATGTGTATGTATATGTGTAAATACAAGTAGTAAGGAAGCTACATATAACTTAAAGCAGTTAATGTCTCCATTAATTATTAATATTACTATTATTTCAAGGTAACATAAATTAATAGTTCTTATTCTTTGGCGTGAAATGAGAGTGGGATATTGTTGGCATGCGCATTACAAAACCATTCAAAAACGTTATTTAAATCCTAGTACGTACGTTGTTTCGTATTTAAAATAATTCTCTTTCCATTTATTCTATTTTCCCACTGCTACAGAATATTCTCCTTATCTTTTATGATCTTGTTTATTTGAGTCTTCCCAACATACAATCTTTCGGCAAGCGAACTCTCCCCATTGTCGTCAAGTCGAATAAATTTTACTTTTTCTTCTAAAGCATTATTACTTCGTTTACGTGATGACATGTTAAAGTTTAGTAATGATTTATTCCTATGTTGCTTGTTGTACAGGTACACTGCATTTTAATTTTGCAGATGAAACGTTTGTAAACGAAAAACCTTGTCATAAAGGAAGTGATACATGTACTGTCACATGATTTTTCGGTTTTTGTCTGGTACCCTGTTTTGTTCAAAGTTGATTGTTTCTATGTGTATGTGTTAATCCACAAAATCTCTTTTTGGCCTATCTAACCATATTATGATATTGACAATTACGTCAGTTGTAATCGTCAATTTAAAAAAAAAAAAAAAAAATCTCCTCTGTATGAAGCCCAAAAATCTATCAAAACTTTGCCGACTCCATTTCTATCTGACCGTGTTATAATCTTGACAATTACGTCCGGTCACAATCGTCAAAAAAAAAAAAAAAAAAAAAAAAAAAAAAAGCCTAAAGCTCTAACAAAACATTGCTGACCCCATTTCCAGCAAACGTCTGTGTTAATGATATAATAATAACCTTAGTGGTACATGTACTTTAGCCATCACTTCTTTCAGGAACGTAAATCTGACATCTGGAAACAGACACCGGGAAAGATAATCGGATTACTTGCCTTACCATAATTAAATGTTGGTTCTAGACACATACTAGTAGTAAAATGTGGTTGCTTGTAAGGGGTAAGTTGTACATTTGTGCACTAATATGTTGGCCGCTGGTCGCGTTAGAGGGGTGGCCTTTCTTGAGGTATACTTTTGAACACAAATTCGTCGGTGCCAAGGGATTCTAGCCGTAAAGAGTGGGTGGCCGCTGGGGTGGGGGGCGTTCATGAGGGGGACCACTGTATCTGGTCTTTTAGCGTTGTCAGTCCAATTTTGATGACATTAAGCATTAATGTAAATTACAGGATATGGCTACAAGAACTAATATATAAATATATACCTATTTATATATAAACCAGAGCTTCTTTAGTGTACTGAACACAAATTCAACTGTCCACTTCAAGACATCCGGAAAATTGGCATAATAGAATCCATAACTATATAGAAATATCCGCACAATGTCGATCTGTTTTATTGACTGTTCTGGAAACCAGTCTGTTTACAGTGCAATAAAAAATTTATGGCCTTAACTTCAAGTAAATAGAAATGAAGTTACTTGAATTATTAAATGTCCGGAATATTTGCACAAGAATGTACATTTTATGTAGTTCTTACTCTTCATAATGGCATGGCCATTGTTACGATTCTATGGTAGTTTAGTAAAATCAACTAATTATTTAATCCTCTAAGTTACGAAGTGAAATTTAAGAGGAGCGTACAGTATTGTGAATTAAATCCCAAATGATCCCTAAAGTTTTATCAGATGTCCAAAACTATAGAATATTCCGAATGAATTTCAATATTGAATGTACTGATATACCAATAATCTTCAATAGGTTGTTGTACCAACAGTCTTGATGTATCACAATGATAGCAAATCCAGAATGTCTTTGAATGAATTCACAATAATCCCAAAATAGTTTTATTCCAGAGAATCAACGGGCACTTTGTAATTCCAATGAATAATTTGTAAATAATTGTATCCTCTCAAATTAAATATGAACACAACTAAAATGATCCACAGACTGATCTTAAAACATGAATTAATAATTTTATTTACCACAGCCTTATACAAAAGCCTAAGACACAAAACAATTACCATGATGTGGGTCACGTATTCTTTTCCAGACCATTCTAGGTTTCTACATAAAGCTAGACCTTCAACTCAGATATCAGTAATCAATTTATTTATACATTACAAACATGACATAAATCAGGTACACACAAAAAAACCCACCAATCTTCAATCATCAAACACATCATATAAATTAAATATACATTACGCCTCCCCTCATAAAGATAAAGAATGATTTATACCATAAAGATTTATTTAGGTATTAGTCAAATATTCATATCCTCAAGAGCTCTTTTTGCCATAGCTCTGGTAACTACACAAGCAGGATATAAATCAAGTGGTTCATTATCCACAGGATTAACGTTTTGATCAAAACAAGGCTTGACAGTTACAAGTGGATTAACCACAACGTTATCTCAAGCTAAGTCATTGCCTTCATAGTAAATAACATCTTCTGTAGGTAAAGACAGTAACGGGTCATGAGAATATGTCTGATATCAAACTGACACAATGGAGAGGAACATAACCAAAGCCGCACTTTGAATAAGAACACTTTTACTAGAACACTTTTCAGACAAAGGCAAAATACCTCATAACAAAAGACTCTGAGAAGCTATAGTGTCCCTTAATATTTTAGTAGGGAGAGTATTGGCAAAATCACCAATAAATGATATAGAACCTTTCGACTCGAATGATTTATAATTCTCCAATTCTGGGGATTTTTGACCCAACCAGTGTATTGCTTTAAATACTAAACCATGACCATCACCTCTTTGAAATCAGAACATATGGAATGGCTTTGTCTTTATTATGCTGCTTATTTTTCAACCTGTTGTAATCAGAAAGGATGTAACCTTCTTATTACAGTAAGTATACGTAAGAAGAGGTAAGGATTTCTGATCAGTTGTATCAGGAGTTTGATTTCTAAAAGTTGTGCAAGTTTTGCCACATTGTGAGTTTGAAGTACTCGTATTAGAGGGAATTATTTTTTTATTTTTTTAATTTTTTTTTATATTTTTTTTTATTTTTTATTTTTTACCTTAAAATTGCTGCGGGGAAGACCTGCCGGAAGATGAAACTTTGTGACTCAAGGATGAATCATCAGCTTTTCGAGCAGCATCTTCCAAAGTTCCTACCCTTTACTCATCAAGATAGGTTCTGAGATCAATATGGATGCAATGCTTGAACACTTCAACTAATATGAGCTATCTTGGGTTATCGTAATCGATTTCAGCCTTCTTGACTGAACACCACCTATCAAATAGTTGTTTTTTGCCTTTGCAAATTTGACATGGCTAGATCTTGAACTCAAATATCAGTAAACAACTTCTTTTTAACTTAAAAACATGACGAAAATCAGATGCACATAAAAACTCTGTCATCAAACATGGGCAATTAAACATACATACCAAGATATAAATATGTCATCCTCCTGTTATGTATATCTCTACTGTGTGTTTAGCTTTTGCCCATAATTATCGAGTAATACTTTACGATGATATTTGTAAACATGTTAACCTTGATTTCTCATTGAAAAGCCATGGGCAACCTGATCTTTGCCAGGTAGTTTGCTAAAATTTAAGTAAAAAGACATGACCTTGTTTACGAATTTGATGGGAAAATGACCCACATCCTGACTCTCTTATTTTGTCTTAGGTTTAAATACAGGTTATGATCAACAGTATTATTCATTCTAATTTTAACGTCTGTCTAGTGGAATCTTTTTTTTATTTATGTTCGTTTATAATTTGAGAGGACTTTTTTTAAAAATTATTCTTTGGAATTGCAAAGTGCTTACTGACGTTTGGATTAAAACTCCATTTTGGGATTATCGTGAATTCATTAAAAGACATTCTGGATTATATAATTGTGATATATCAAAACTGTTGGTACATCAGCTCATCCAAGTCTACCGGCACATCAACACATTTAATACTGGAACTCATTCGGAACACACTATACTACTGGACTTGTAATCGACATTTTATGACTATTTGGGATTTAATTCACAATAATTTAAGTTCATTTAAATTTTCTACTTGTGTTCTAGGGAAATAAATTATTTGTTGAATTTTACTAAACTTGTTGGTTTTCGCTCTTTCTGTTACTTAGTTTAATACAATAGTGTCGTAACACCTCGTTATCATATTTTGCTTTCACAGCGTATTAAATAGCTCTAGTGTCTGCGGTTATAAAATTAAGCTCATTCTGTGAAAACAAAAGCAATGCAATTTTTAGGTTCCTATAGTTGATATTCCTTGCAGACACATCAGTTTTCATTATCATCAACCCCATCCTTTGCTGCACAAGCAGACGACACAGGGACCGCCTCTAACCCTCAAAGGCCTGTTTGAGTAAACAGTGACGACTCTTTATCACGACTTTCTTTTTACTATTTGGCTGGTTTTGTTGTCTTCTTGGAGATTTTCTTTTTAGGTTCCATTATTAACCTTTTCATAAGTTATGTCCTCTTTATTGTATATGCTTTCCAGTTGCTTGTTCACGTCTGATTATGTGAGGGACACTCTACTGATGCTTATGCTAAATATATTCTTCCAGATTTTGCCTCAGAACTCTTACATGCAATCGACTGATTAGCTGCTCGAATGAACTCTTCTGGTCTATAATACAACAAATGAAACTTTTTGTTTTTTGGTATTGGTAAAATTATATTTGTGTATGTAAATGGAGATAAACAAGCAGAGAGAACAAATAGTATATCCTTCTGTTGGGCTTTCTGTAATGAACGATGCACAAAGATAACTCATTATTGCCAAACACTCTATTTTGTACGGATTACTTTGAATATATGTGACTGTCGCGTGACCATAGAGAGCAGACGAGAAAGAGACTATTTCTAAGAACTGATGCATGATATTTTTGCTTTTTTGTTTACGGTAATTTTGTTAGGAAATGGTAATAGTAAACAAATGATAATATGTCGAGTGGTATGGAAAATACTTAAATACTTGTTGAACTCGCCAGTTTTATGCCCATGTTCCAATTGACGTTATGAAAATTGAAGACAGAGTTTACTTTTTTAAAAGCGGAAGGTGTCCAGTAACTTGCGGGTAGACAATATGCTTGCTTAAAATAATGGTCATCGAAAAAGTCGGTCACCGAACTGGTTGGTTGACGATACACTTTTTAACTTAAAACTCTTAATGCATCGATCATATATCAGATTAATTTTTCACATCGTCACACTTACTACCGTTGGTAATGAGGTCCAATTTCTGTTAACTGAGATGACTTTAATTTGATTCTTGCATTGTGTAGTCGTCATAACATAAAGTTATCTTACGGATACACGCTCAGTTAGATAACACGTGAACACATATAGTTGCATTCTGAACATCCCATTCTTTTTAAGAGGAAGAAAGCTTCCACGCTGTCGCGAGAAATATCAACGTACGGGTGGACGTTTAATCTGTTTGCTTTGTATAGTATGCAACCTTGGTAGAAAGAGCAGCCCAATTTAATATGCAATATCTATACAAATTCCCATAAACCTCAGCAGAAATCAAATCATTAGGTTGGGCGATGTTCAGGCACTTGTATGTGCTTCAGTTACATGTAATAAAAGCTTCTCTTTGGTACATTGTGGGGAAATGAAGTGTCTTATGGCCATCATTGGACAATATATTCAACCACTGGAAGCTATTTGTCTGAGAGAAATCGATGACTTATCGATTATGTTCAGAGGAGCCAAGGCAGACCATGGTTAAGACGCCATGAACCGTAAATTGCTGCCTCTAGGACCTTCTGTGTATATTTCAATCCATTATATTCTTGTCTCATTATTCATAAAGTCGCTTTCTCCTATGCTCAATGTTACAACTCTATGGTCTTAAGCTAAGTAACAAAAAAAGTGAAAACCTACAAGTTTTTAAAATTCAATAAAACTATTTATTTACCTAGAATACAAAATGAAAATTTCGAATGAACTTGCAGTATTGTGAATTAAATCCGAAATAGTCCTAAAATTTCTATCATAAGTCCAAACGTATGGAATGTTCCGAATGAATCCCAATGATGTTCCAAATAAATTCCAATCTTGAATGTGCTGCTCTAAATTAGCCTGGAATGTAACTATGTGCTAACAGTCTTCATTTGTCACAAAGATACAATCCAGAATGTCTTTAACTGAATTCACAATAGTTCTAAAGTAGTGATCTAGTTCAAAAGTATCAATGAGCTCTTTGTAATTCCAATGAAAAAATTTAAATAAATAAATCCTTTTAAAACTGAACACAACTAAAAGACTGATTTCACTATAGATGTTAGGATAGTAATGAATAATTCTGATGTTAAAAACCTTAATATGAAAACCTAAGATATCATAAGAGAACCCGGATGAGGGTCTAAAATTCATTTCCATAACAGTCTAATTTGTAAACAAGTTCAGGTTGTTTAATAAAAGTTTAGTAAAGAACATGGGAAACATCAGTTGGACAAGGAATTTTCTAGGGGAATATGAATGTCATTAACTCAGTTCCAAGTAAAATATTTACAGCAAAATTACATTTGTTAGGTAGGCCCAAACTTCTCCCTCTGTTAAAGTCAATCACACAATGCAAATTAAATATACATAACAGTAAATACTCATTAATATGCAATAATTTTATGTATTTTTGAGATACAGAAGAAGGTTCTCAATAGTTAGGATTCAACCCGACCTCAGAAACATAATGTTTATATATAAGTAAATAAGGAAGACATTACCAAAATCGGTACATACTGAATACATTACCAAAATCGATACACGAGGAAGACATTACCAAAATAGGTACATACTGAATACATTAACAAAATCGATACATGAGGAAGACATTACCAAAACAGGTACATACTGAAGACATTACCAAAATCGGTACATGAGGAAGACATTACCAAAATAGGTACATGCTGAAGACATTAACAAAATCGAAAGGATAATAGAGCAGACATGCTCACATTTAATTATTTATTCCATTATTTTACGTAGGCGTCGATTAGCAGAAATAATAATAATAATAATAATAAGAAGAAGAAGAAGAAGAAGAAGAAGACCGGACATGCGCATCAATAGTAATATCGCTAAATCAATGATTTCTGTTGGTAGAAGCATCATCATCTGATGATACCGAAAATTATTGTAACAAAGGGAATTGCTGTTTGCTGTCTTTTGCAACAACAAAAATAAACTCCGTTTATTTGGGGAAGATTTGCATGTACAACTACATATGCCAACTAAGTCAGTGTTTTAGATGAAGACACGTTACGAATAAAGTATTGCAAATCTAAATGGATAGTTAAGATCAAAGCATTACTAATCGATAGCAAGCAAAAGTGTACATCATCTCTAACAAGGTACAGTGAGTATTTGGTCTGTCTTTATAGTTTGTGGGGTTGTAATAGAGAGGAAACAAAAAAAATAAGCCAAAACTTAATTATCAACGGTCATGAAGTGAATTTGAGATCTCTGAGGGACGATATATGTTCTGCTATATATAGAGAGTCTTCACCAAACAAGACAAAACTATAATACTTTTCTATTACTAATCACCGACTTCTTTAAAAATAGTGCTAGATTTCCGGTTCTGTCTAATAAGGTAAAGAAGACTTTTACATACTTTTGTGGCCTTTCTATCTGTGGAGTTTCAGATTCTGGTGAGCTTGGCATAATAAATATAATGATGGACTCTTGACGATCCTATATTAGAAGAATGCCGTGAAAAGTAACAGAAATCGACATTTCTTCTTTTATATATTTATTATTTTTTTTATTTTTTTTATTTTTTTTTTATTTTTATTTTTTTAAAGAGAAAGACAATTAACATACGTTTCCAGTGACAAGTTACTTTTGTTTCGTGGCAATCAAAGTTCTGGTTCCTCTATGACCTTAGAGAAAAATTACTAAAGCATATGTTGCGCATTTTTAACGATGACAAGAAGCCTTGGCATTTGAAGTTTATTTTTAACGATGACATGAGACCTTGGCATTTGAAGTTTATTTTTAACGATGACATGAGACCTTGGCATTTGAAGTTTATTTTTAACAATGACATGAGACCTTGGCATTTGAAGTTTATTTTTAACGATGACAAGAGACCATGACATTTGAAGTTTATTTTTAACGATGACAAGAGACCTTGATATTTGAAGTTTATTTTTAACGATGACAAGAAACCTTGACATTTGAAGTTTATTTTTAACGATCACAAAAGACCTTGACATTTGAAGTTTATTTTTAGCGATCACAAGAGACCTTGGCATCTGATGTTTATTTTTAAAAAAAAACAGTATCCATCTTGGAATGGAACATTAGATTTTTTTTACCTACAATATCATAGTTTACCGAAGATAGATAGATAGATTGATAGATAGATAGATAGGTAAGAAGGTAGGTAAGTAGGTAGATAGATAGATAATAATGAAATTATACTTCAAATATAGTTTTCTACGTAGAAGAAATATGGCTGTATATGCATGCCAATTTTAATATAAAATTTAAAAAGAAAAATTAACATTTAAAGTAATATCGACTGAGAAAACTTGTTCATTTTGTAAACAAGAATCAAAATAGTTCATATATCTGACAAACAATGCATCCGCATCTCAGATATTTTCATCCTTATGTACTCAATAAAAATAATGTATTCCAACAAAATTAATTTGAATATGGCCTAACAACAAACTGTGATATGATTTATCAGTTGAGTATATCACGTGAAAGACTCAAGATAAAAACTGCGAAGAGAGATAATGCCAAACTTTCGAATAACTGTAAGAAAATTAGAAATGATGTTTACTTCTTATAAAATGTGCCAAACGACGCTTCTAACTTAGGTATGAAAATTAGGACAATTTAAAACTCAAAGGATTTGTATAATAACTTTCCAGTAATATTTTTGTATAATAATTTTTAGCAATATTTGTATAATAATTTCCCAGTAATATTTATGTACAGTAATTTCCAGTAATATTGTTGTATAATAATTTTCCAGTAATATTTTTGTATAATAATTTCACAGTAATATTTTTGCATAATAAGTTTCCCGTAACAGTTTTGTATAATAATGTTCCAGTAATAGTTTTGTATAATGATTTTCCAGTAATATTTTTGTATAATAATTTCCTAGTAATATATTTGTATAATAATATTCCAATAATAGTTTTGTATAATAATGTTCCAGTAATATTTTTGTATAATAATTTTCCAGTAATAGTTTTGTATAATAATTTCCCAGTATTCCTTAGTATAATAATGTTAAAGTAATCATATTGTACAATAATTGTGCAGTAATCCTATTGTACAAAAATTGTACAGTAATCCTATTGTACAAAAAATGTACAGGAATCATATTGTACAATAATTTTACAGTAATCCTAGTGTACAATAATTTCACAGTAATCCTATTGTGCAATAATTTTACAGTAATCGTGTTGCATAATAATTTTCCAGTAATTCTTAGAATAATAATTTTGTAGTAATCTTTTGTATAAGAAATTTCCAATAATCATTTAGTATAATAATTTCCAGTAATCCTTTGAGTTCTAAATGGTCAACTAGTCAAAACTAGTATTCCGGCCTGGGTCTGAAAAGGTCGATTGCCTGAAAATGGCAAGGTTTACCACATGATCCAATATTATCGATACTAACGCTCACTTACCGGAAATTAGTCACCGTCCAAACCAACCATTGAAAACAAAACTGTTGCAGAATAAGCTCTGTTTGACCGAATGCAGTGCATTCAATTCATCAAACGAGTAGATCCAATAAAATTGGTCATTCTGTGGTTTAAAGTTGATGTCTGCTAACACTGATTTTATAATAAAATCTTTACTACAAAGTACTTTGGAAAACAGTCCTTGTTATGAAACGGACGCTAAAAAGGATATGTCTGTTCATAAACCGATTTCACTGTTAAGTTATGCCGCAAACTATGTTAAATAGTTGGGTTTTTTTTGCAATACTTTATTACTTTCATTTTGAAAATGACATTCTAGCATTCTGTGTCTCTTCAATGGCATTGAATTGTGTTCCAGCTCCATAACATTTACCATCATATTATGAAAGCATTAGATGATAGTGAGCATACAGTCTAAATTGATTGGAACGAAGTCATAGGACCGCAGAATACATTATAACCGAACAAAATTCTTAAGTTACAGTTGGGGTCATTTTCCTGAAACAATTATATTACATATAATTTCTTTTAAATATTTTCATCACCGTAACTTTAGATTGTGCTTCTGGTGATAAGTTCAAATGTCTCATCAATCTATTTTTGTTTTGTTTGGCAGACAAATCCATATCGATGGCTTGCAAAATGTCAACTTTATCCTCCAAAGTTATAACTTTTATGGCGAAAACGCCATTTGTTTGTATTATTCTTTTCCAAACTGTTGATGTGTTTTACTTATTTCTACAACTAATAGAAATGTTTTCATGTACATTAGCATGTGGCCACAAGCTACAATAACACCAGAATAGGTTAATCCATTTTGTTGTTTGACACTAAGGAGCATTTCGATCTTTTTCAAATTTCAATCACTCAAGAAGAACTAACCCTCTTTAGTAGCCTCATTATAGCGGTTTGAGACTGGCTGACCATTTACTAAACCCCTTACATAGTCTTCATGACTTTTCCCCACTTATGATTTTGCACACGCAAGATCAATGAAGCCTCAGTGCGCTCGATAAACTCGACTTTTTGTGGGGAATGTAAATCAGTTACCTGCTTTGAGTCGCTAGCACCCGGTTCCGTATCTGTGCGTGGTGACGTCGGTGGTTTTCCATTTCGATCAAAACAATCTCGGCATACTAACTGTGACCATCTAGTACAGTTGCCTGATTGTATTGAAACTGCTTTGAGTGGCCACGAGAAATTCTGAATAAACACGTATTTGTGAATGCAGCCGTAACTAAAATATTTTGCTAGCGTCCAAATGGTCTATTTTTATTTGGCCCATAACCAGATTGTATTCGAACATATCTTAGGGCCTTTAGATGCCATAAGTTTGAAGCAGATATGAATCAACAAGTGGAATGAAATTGTTGTTGTCTGACCCAACATCCCGTCGGTAAATTCTGCAACATCTTGATCGCCTTCAGTTATATGTAATAATAAATCTTTAACGCAAGCACTAGAGATGGTTAAGTATCCACTCTGATAATCGTCGAGTATTTCAAAGTGAATTTCAATTCCTGCAATTAACGACATCGATACTGCATATATAACAGTCTGCAATAGTGTCTTCTTTGTTGGCAAACTTTATTGGTGTTGTAAAAAAGACGCCGCTAATAATTTATCAGTGCTGTCATTTTATTTTACGCCAACCATGATATGTTTCTAATATGATATACAAGTATCATCTGGATTCACGCACCTTTAAAATGTGAAGTTTAGGTGAATCCAGGGAAAGGAAAATAATTCGGTCATTTGCTATTCCGTCGTTTTTCCTCTACTTCTCTGATTATTATTCCTTGAACTAGGCTCAATGAAGATACAACACGTATCGGTGAAGGTACGGCTGATAGCACCTCGGCAGCCTTTACAGCAACGTATTCTTTCACCCCGGTATTAGCAACATCGACGTGTTCTTTCACAAAAGCAACCGACATGCTAACTTCTCTGATTCCCTGGTTCTCATTGATTTCGGCCAGGATTTTGTGATGATGCCTCAAGGATTCAAAACAACTTCGTTAAGGTTCACGTTGGACGTTTTAAGTTTTCCAATTTAATCTTGGAAAATTACAAGCTCGCCAGAGTCAAAGTCCACAACACCCCTGCTGGTAAAATCGGTCAAATCCGCTTTGGTCGCAAATCTAGTCAGAGTCAGATCACATAAGAGCCTAGCCTGGTCACTGCACTATCGCATCCATAAATGTCAACATGCATTTCATATACTATCAAGTATAGTTTCTACATGACACTGTACAATCAGTAAGTTCTTATGATTCACATATTGGGCCCTTCATCAGAGTTTACAATGGACGCGTTGAATAAAACAGCTGTAACGTGCGTGGATCCTGGAAGTGTCTATGTAAGGTATCAACGACTTCACGTGGAGGTACAAGCTCGTACGAGTCAAACTACAGAAGATGTCGAGACGTTACAGCGTACGCGTCACAGTGAGTTTGTGTTGTCGATACCAGATTAACAGTGCCAGTTTTCCAAGTGCGGCAAATCAGCAACCCACGTTCATCACTCATAAAAACATCTCGGAAGTTCCTGACTGGCGTAGTCATCGTTAGTAAATTAAAACTGGTTTATAGAAGCACTACGGCAGTCAACCGAAAGACCGCACCCAAAGATATATTCCGCACAGGAACGGTTGACTGCTGCTGGATAATCAAAGACCGTTTCCTTTTTATTCGTCCACCAGACGTTTTAAATCCTCCAAAAGCCTTTTTCAGAGCCATCACATATGTAATTCCGACCGTCCGCAACAGCTTTTGCATCCGCGGGTGCTTCCGTCGGCAGACAATGCAGGAATCACAGCGAGAAATGGAAATATCTCATCGGTATTTGAATTTTCGTCACCTCCGAAATTGATGAGACTAATGTCACCGAGATGTTCTTTTGTTTGACTATTTTAACTTATGAATTTGTGCTTGAGTTCGTCACACGGGGACA
Source organism: Megalonaias nervosa (assembly GCA_016617855.1). Taxonomy (NCBI): domain Eukaryota; kingdom Metazoa; phylum Mollusca; class Bivalvia; order Unionida; family Unionidae; genus Megalonaias; species Megalonaias nervosa. Next base: position 31,848 of record JAECUM010022233.1, on the reverse strand, counting down.
ACTCCAGTTAGCGGCTGAAGAAAGTTTTAGTGTAACGTCGCAATCATTTCTTATTGCTCTTTTTATTTTCCCAAGCTGGGCTGTGCTAAGACCGAACTTTACAGCGTGATATGACATTAATTTTAATGGTGCTGTTCTATTACAGCAAAGGGGACGTCCAACGTCCATTAATTATGTCAACAATTTTTAGGCAATTTTTTACCCCCCTCCCTTGTCAACAACTGTCAAACTTTCAGTGTCCCCCCTAATAAAATTATGTCAAAAAAAATCCCCCCCCCCTACAAACTAACAATATTTTATACGGATGGCTTTTATGCTAAAATAGAATTATGGAAATTAAAAAAGAACATTGTTGACGTCAATTTATCTTGAACTCCCCCTGTCAACAATTGTCAAACTTCTTCAAACCCCCTCCCCCCCATTTTGTAGACATAATTAATGGACGACCCCAAGTATGAGTTTATACAAATTTTATCCGGAATCAGCCTCATTCGGCCACTTGTAATGTAATAAATCGGGTACAAATGAGTAAATTCATGAGGGAAATCTGCAAGCCTGTGCCAACATTCTGGTTTCGACCCAGGTATCTTAGCAGCCGATGATACACGCGAGCGACTTGATCTTTGTCAAAGTTAAGCAAAATGTTTTCCATATGATCTTGGTGACCGCTTAACCTCAGCGAGATAACAGTCACAACCAGTTTTGAAAATATTATAAGGCCTTCCTACTGGATGTTCAGTGGTCTGTGGCTTGAAATGCTACAAACACGTGGCGTAGTACATTGACACATTGTTTGGTACTTATTGGCCATAAGGATTATCATTGAATGCAGCTTTACTTTGAATCTGTGATCATCCCCAGAAATTAATGATGTCAAACGTTCTTCAGTGACCACTAATTTGTTCATGAGGGTGTCCAAAGTGTAAATTTTGATAAAAGAACTTTACAGCTGCTGATTTGATCACGCCAAATTGCATTATCGGCGTTGCGTATCTTGTTTAAGATGACTGTGTATTTAGCCTCTAATATAACCTTGCAAAAGTCTCTATAATGTGAGTGAGCTAAATCGTGCAGGAAATAGACACTGCATGAACCCACCAATGAAATGGCGATTGACGCGTTTACAGAGGGCGCTGGCGCATGTCTTGCCGTGTTTCAGACATTTCCAATAGTACACTGGTTATTATGACGGTAACTTGTGTCTTTGACAAACATCATATATGAGCCTGTAGAACTTGCGTAATGATCACTAAGAATTTTTTAGCGACGTAGACGTTGTAGAGAATTGCTTCGATTTCCCTCAGTCTAACACGTACCGTTCCTGGTCCACAACGGCGAGGCGCGTCAATCAGGGATTGCTGCATGGAAGATACACGGGCGCCGCGGGAGTAATCGATATCAGGCCAGTCGGTGTCACATTCAGGGTGAACCCTAACTATGTGTAATCCTGCGTTGTTGACGCTGAGGCTTGGTATCTACCGTTAAAGGTGTCGCGTGTTAACTTGAATCGTTGAGGAAGTCCTAACAATATCTCACACAGTCTTGTAATTTGTACCGTCCGATTCTCACGCAGAATTCATTTGTCAGTGAGAATCTCATTAATAACTTCGGTCCAGCAGAGAACTGTTGCAGCTACGACTGTCAACCTCATACTGTGTAGATTTGATCTAGATGGCAGAGCTAAGTGCAGACTCTGCACGATTATCAACATGTTAGAGCCAGCCGGTCACAAACGAAATCCTCATGATTGATAGGGTCAATCTCGTATGTGCTTGTGGAAAGTCCAACAACATTCCAGGTGGTGCCACCATTTGATGAGAACACATGTGAGTTATTTTGCGCTGAGATCTACCAAATTACTGCGATTGGATATCTTTGCAAGTGGGATAACCAGCAATAATATGATGTCGAGTGTGCAAGATTGCACAATTAGTGCTGGATAAACCACATGAAATTCTGGTGTCGTTGACGAATTTGTGATCATCAAAGTAACGCACGAGGTTGCATTTTCAACGACACGATGCATCGCAGCATTAATTTAGTGAAGAATTGGAAGTGATCTTTTAATTATCATCAGTGTTATATATATCATCAATTCCTTGACCTGTTCGCGAAGATTTTTAGATTATGCTCTCCACCTGGCAATTTCTTCCTGCCTTTTGAGTTCGTTAGAACGCTAGGGTTCAGTTGGACGTTAGGGTGAACTGTCGTATGGGGATAAAGGTTGACTTTTGGGTACAAGCAGACATTTTGTGGCTGAAGCCTTTGAAACTATCTTCTTCGTGTGAACGCCTCTTTTAGAGCTTAATGGCGTAGTTGCGGTGCGGGTCAGCTCATTGTATGTGAACATATTTGTGTGAAGGTTCATGTTCGAGTTCGTAGGAGGGTCAGGGTTGGAGTTCGTATGATATTCCCGGTTAGGGTTCATACTATGGTCCGGGTTCGAGTGAGAGTGCTGTATGGGTTTTAGTGGGTGAGTTACTCAGTTTCTTCGTTTGTTCAAAGCCTGCTTGAGGTCTTCTCGTGCAGACTGTCGCGACGCAAAATTATCTTTGACGCATCCACGGACACAAATGTAAGCGCGAAAAAGTTTGGGCATCTTTGCAGCGCCGGTCACCATACTCTCTGATGACATCGTTTGAGTCGTTTTCACATTGGCTGTGGTCAGTCTCTTGTATAAGACTGTAAGTGTGTGGATCATCTTTGAGAATTATAGCCAAAGTAGAATCCTCCAATACTAGTTTTATACTGCAGGCACATACCACAGTCAGCGACAATATTACACAAGCAGAGAACTGCAAATCAATTATAACAGGTAAAGCGGTTATTTTGACCTACCTGGGGCACCTCGAGGAACTTCACTTGAGGGCTCGCGCTGGTTACATCACAGATCCACGAGTGTGCAAAATTCCTCAATTGGTAAATGATATGGGGAACATAAAAGGGGTTTAAGGACCGGGACCCGTGATCGGTTGGGCAATCTCAAACTTTCATAACGATAATTCTTTTGTTTTGGGAAATTAAATAAGTTTGAAACTATATTAAACTAGTTTAGTTTGTATACAATCATCATGGGAACGATGGATACAGCTTCATACGTTTTAAATGACCTCTGGTAACTACAAAATCTAGCTTTGGCTGTTATGCATGTGAAAACATTATGTCTTGACTTTGCTTGTGCCCAAGTTTGGGCCACTATATTTCAGTAATTATTTAATCTTGAAAGTTCGAAAGACAGCCCTCAATTCATTGGTAACAGAAGATTGCTTGCTCTTTATATCGCTAGTTTAATGAGTATAAACATTTAATTAATTCAGATATTTAATCAGCTGATGCAAGCTACTCCAGTTTGTGAATATGCTTGAGGGACACTACAGATCTTACCCAATCGCGTCAAGTCTTTCCTACTTCTTTTCTTTGCAAATAAAGAAAAGAGTAGCTCCATTCGTCTGAAAAAATGTTGTTTTGGAGTAAGAGATCAAATACACAGTTTATTACGAACACAGACTTAGGCCGTGAACCTTTGGATTGTTGTGTACGTTTTTGTAATGATCGGTATATTTTTGCATCAAGAATGCAGGTGATGATTCTAGCGATGTGTATGGGCGATAATGGAAATCCTTCCAGCCCAGTTATATCCTAGAAGAAATTTGCACCAAAAACCATTACAAATGTTTTGATGAAGGTTAAATGTACAGTAACAAAATTTACAATGCAATAAATAATGTTTTACAAGATGCATGCCATGTATTGTGCCAAACTATCGATAATGAAACAGACAATGATTAACATGGAGCATGCGATGTATTGTGCCAAACTATCGATAATGAAATAGACAATGATTAACATTGAGCAAACCATGTATTGTAAAAAAAACCTATCGATAATGAAGTAGACAATGAAACCATCTATAATGAAATAGACAATGATTAACATGGAGCATGTCATTGACTGTACCAAACTATCCATAATGAAATAGACAATGATTAACATGGAGCATGCCATGTATTGTACCGAACTATGGATAATGAAACAGACAATGATTAATATAGAACATGCCATGCGTTGTACCTATTTGTCCATAATGAAATAGACAATGATTAACATGGAGCATGCCATGTATTCTACCAAACTATCGATAATGAAATAGACAATGATTAACATGTAGCATGCCATGTATTGTACCAAACTATCGGTAATGAATTAGACAATGATAAACATGGAGCATGCCATGTATTGTACCAAACCATCCATAATGAAATAGACAATGATTAACATGGAGCATGGCATGGATTGTACAAAACCATCGATGATGAAATAGACAATGATTAACTTGGAGCATTTCATCGATTGTATCTAACTGTCCATAACGAAATAGGAAATGATTAACATGGACCATGTCATGGATTGTATCAAACTATCCATAATGAAATAGACAATGATTAATATTGAACATGCAATGTATTGTACCAAACTTTGGATAATGAAAGAGACAATGATTAATATTGAGAATGTCATAGATTGTACCAAACTATCGATAATGAAATAGACCAATGATTGACATGGAGCATGTCATGGATTGTACCTAACTGTCCATAATGAAATAGACCAATGATTAACATGGAGCATGTCATGGATTGTACCTAACTGTCCATAATGAAATAGACAATGATTAACATGGAGCATGCCATGTATTCTACCAAACTGTCCATAATGAAATAGACAATGATTAACATGGAGCTTGTCATGTATTGTACCAAACTATCCATAATGAAATAGACAATGATTAACATGGAGCATGCCATGGATTGTACCAAACTATCCACAATGAAGTAGACAATGATTAGTAGTAATAGAAAATGAGGTTTCTATCTCCGAGACCCCTACCCCTCCAAAACTTCTATGTTGACATTTTCTTCACCAGCCTTTTCTAGCTCAAAATAATGACTTTCACATGATAAAGGTTTTTCTAGCATATTTGTGACAAAATATGTTTTGTTGGGGTAGGGCGTCTCGGAGCTAGAAACACTAATTGTCTATTACTACTGTTACAACCATGTTTTATGATAATCTTTTCATACCTGGTGACTCTCATTGGCAGAATATCTGTTAACATACTGTCAATAATACGAAACTCGCGTATTAAATTGTCCATATCATATTTTACGCCTCGCAAATAAGATCGTATCTGATAAGTAATTTTTTTATAAGTGATACTTGCTGTTTTACAAGAAATATTTTTGATCTCAAGTCGTGGTTCAATTTTTACACACGCTGTTGCAAGAGAAACATCAACACCAGCTATTATTAATAAAAACGGGTTTAATCATGCGCCACTTTAGATTATACCAGAGCCAGTCATTAGCAGTGGCAAATATGATATTACTCGAAGTATTTTACTATAATACTTTTAACATTGTTTTGCACACCAAAGCTTTTTATGATAATATCTGTAATATTGTATTAGTGCGTCAACATCTTGTTTTGGAATTTCCCCAGAAATATGATTCAAATCGACGATTTGTTTTTTCATTATACAATATTTTTTTTTACAGTTTTTACACAGTATCAAAAACTGTAGCACCAACAATTGAATCAAGAAATTCACGAAACTTATTATTGTTAGGATCAGCTATAAAATCTCTATACTTGTCATAAACATCTGACGAAGTATTCTTATATCTTTCATCTGTCAATACCTCATTTTTCTTTAACCTGCTGTAGGAATCAAACGTGTTTTCTACTTCACGTTCTTAAAAATCTGTTCCATTCACCAAATTACCGTATTCTCTTTCTGTTTCATCAATAAATCCGAGTACCAAGCTTATTTGATCCAACGTAAAATTTCTGAGGAAAGATATTGTCTGATAATTGCATATGCGACTACGAAATTTAACAGCATTAATTTTTGGAGTGATTTTCGTCCAAGAAAGGTAATGCGAGTAAAAACATTTACTCTAAGCCATAATTTTTCGTATTGTTTTGTAAATATTTTCTCGACTTCATTGTAATAATTTCGTAATGACAATTGTCTAGAGCGTTGGAGCGATGGAAGTGGAACATCGCCATCATCACTTATGTTGTAATAAGAATTAAACTTTGCTTCAAATATTGTTTGATCGACTTCTTTAAAAACCTTTTTCGCGCTCATAATCGTCGAGATAACTAATTTCATCGTCAAATATTTTGATTATCGTTAGTGATCTGTCACCAATAATCGGATCAAATTCTGGATCTTTTTTACGCATCAGTGGTAGAAGTGCGTTCGAGTGTGCTTTTATAATTAACTCTGTATCCGCTGTCATGGTAACGACTTTAACTAGGGCTTCCTTGTCGTGGCAGTACATACCGAGATACTTTAAAATTTCTCGTTTTAAAAAACTATTGAATAACTCATTGTTCCTTTTTATTCTTATTGTCCTAGATTCCGCTAGTTTGTTGAGACGATCATAGTAGTCGTTTATTCGTTTTTCCTCTTTTGCTATTCGTGTTAATAGGCTTGATCGTATTATCAAATCTATATTTTTAAAATCAAGCTCAAGCAATATCTTTTTAAACAGGATTTCAACTTGTTTTTGTTCTTCTAAACAATCATCAGGATGACAGTATCTGCTTATAATATCAAAATTTTCTATTCCTTTAATTAATTGTGGTCTTCGCATATACATAACAAGAATAAAGTTTTTATTTTCATCTGATAATGGAGAATTTATCATTGTAATTGTTAAATTTTTGTAGTATTTATCACACGTGCTGCTAGTGATTTGTTTCCAACATCTTTTTGGGGGCTAAAAATATTATCATAAAATTCTCTTGCAACGGTTATAATTGCTGGTTCAGACATTATTTTACAACGTTAGATTAAATTTGATCATCATATTATATATTTGAAATGCTGTCAGTCCTGGAAACTCGAAAATACAAGTACTTATTGACAGTTTTTTCTGTTGGAATTGTAAAGTATTGTGCTGTTGAAATATACGTGTTCTCTGCGCTATACGATATTACCCAGTAGATATCATCGTTTGATCCTTCCAATCGCCAATTATAAATTCGACCAACATTAGAGTTTAATCGACCTCGCAAATGGGACATTTAATTTTAATCCAAAAGTTTTCAACTTCTCCGTTAGTAGTCCATTCTTGTCTATCAGAGAAAGCGTGATGAGGATAATTTTCAGGATAATATCATAATGCACTTACCTCAAACCCAACTTGGTTATCAGTTGCGTTAAAAAGTGATGGAATATATCCAACATTGTTTTTGATTCGTTTTATACCACTAGACAGACTGTCAACGTACACTTTATTTGTCAGATCATTATGGTTAACTGGAACATATGTCGTTGTTATTTTATTTTTTCTCATATTTATGTTACCTGACATTGGTCCACCAGATCGTTTAAAATACGAGGTGAGTTCTTCTTTTAAATGAGCGTAACTAATAGCATCAGTATCATTAACTGGTGGTGAGATTGTCGGTAATCCAGTTATTTTTGAGTTATTGCTCATTACAAGGTTACCTGTCATTGTGTCGCCAGCCTTATTAAGCTTGTTATCGTCAACAGAGTTTAGTTGCGCATAACTCACTGCTTGTGTATTATCAACATTTGCTCGTGGATATACGGTTTCCAACCGAATAATTGTTTTACTCGACATGTTAATATTTTCTGTAACCGTTCCACCAGTTTTATCAAGCTTGTTATCATCCACATACTTCAACTGTAAATAACTTACCGCTTGGGTTTGATTTAAGTTTCTTGGCGGATACGCTGTTTCCAAATTTATAATTTTTTTCCCTGACATATCCAAGTTACCGCTTAAAGTTCCTCCTGTCAATGATAGTTTATTATCGTCAACAGATTTTAGTTGTGCATAACTAACAGCTTGTGTATCAACAACATTTATTGAAGGATAATTTGTTTCTAAACCTAGTACCCGTTGATTTGACATCAACAAATTGCCTGTCATTTTATCGTCAGTTTTTTTCAAGTAGCCTGATAAATCAATGTTGCCATTTGTTATTGTTGTACTTACATCTGACGAATCTCCTAATGTTGTTCCAAATTTTGTAAAATAGCTCATTATTTGTTTATTGTCTAAACATTTTATATAAACTTAGTTTATAACAATGGCAAAGTCATCGTCGATATTAAATTTTGACACAGAACGGTTGGTGCAACATAAACTCAACAATGATCTGCCAGATTGTCATTATCTCATTCTTGGGTGAACTGGATCGGGGAAAACAAATTTGCTGATGAATTTACTGCTAGGCGATAATTATAACTACGACAGAGATTATATTTACACAGTTAATCTACAGCAGGATAAATACGAATTATTAAACGAATATAATAACAAGCTTCGTGATGATCTTGATGCTGGTGAAGATTTTTTTTATTATTAGACCACCAGAGGAACTTATTCCAGTGAATCAACTTGACTCAGATGAGAATAAGATAGTTATTTTTGATGATATTCCACTTAATAATGAAGAGATGAATAAAATAAGATCTTGCTTTTCACTGTCACAAAATAAAAAAATGTAACTCTGTCTATCTCGCTCAGGGATTTTACAACGTCGATAAATTTATTAGACGAAATACCGGTTGCTTTATATTATTTCCCGGACTCGACAACGTTGACGTCAGAAATATTGCAAACGTGCAATGTGGAGATGTAACAAAAGATAAATTTATTGAATTGTATCATAAAGCAACAAAAGATAAATATAATTTCTTCTTATTCGATAAATTTACACGTGATCCAAACAAATGTTTCGCTGCTGTGTTAAAAATTATCTAGAGTAAAGTTTTATCAAACCGTTATTGAATAATAATATGGATAAACGAGCAAAGTACAGAAAATATATAGAAGATATAAAAAAAAAATTGCTTAATCTCATGCAGAATTTAGGAATAAAGTTAAAGAATCACGATGTGGACAAGTAGTTGACGCGGAGGAATCAGCTAGAATTTTAAAGCCAGTTACTGAGGCTTTACTTGGAAAACAATCTGAAACTTTACCGCCATCGGAAGAAGAACATAAAATATTACAGGAAAAAGGTTTACTTGGATTAATTAAAGAACAACAAGAAACCGCTATTACAAGATCTGATGAAGAAAAAAGAAGGTTGGCTGAGGCACTTACAGATTATATGGTTAATCCTGACAGAAGACAAGCTGAGATAGATTTGTTGATTCGCAATCCGTTATAGCTTGAACGAAGATTATCGCAGAGGGTGACACTTGAGCCAGCGGGAAGACGGTTGTATGAGATGATGGAGATGATGGAGGATATAAGAGAACAACAACAAAAAAAAAAAAGGAAAGTGAAAGAGATAAATCTATGAGTGAGTGGCGTGAGGAAAAAGAAGCTGAGAAAGAAGCTTTTTAAAAAAAAAAACATGGATTAGATGTTCAAGACAGAGAAAGATTCAGAGATGCTCTAAAAAATATAAACAACGAAATAAATGATTATGAGTATAAGTCATTCAACGAAAACCACAATTTCAAAGATTCACGAATACGCGATATTTTAAAGAAACAATACAACGCAGATGAAAAAGTTTAAAAAGTATATCAAAGAAGTAGTGCCAGAAAATGAAAATTACCACGAAAGTATTAGAAAATACCGACACAGTATTATCGCCGATCTTTACATTAAAGACATTAATCAAATAAATCAAAACAGGTACAATCATCACTCTAATTTTTGAGCACCAAAGCAAAAGCAATAGATGAATACCGAATACTGGACATGCCACTTGTGGCGCATATAACCGACCCTGCTGCCAGACAAACTGAACTAGATCGGTTGATCGATAATCCATATGAAATTAGAGAAAAAAGGTTACCATCAACTGTGACGGAGAATCAACAAGAGCCAGTTATGGCAGATGAAACAGGGACATTAGTCAACAAGCGGTTATATCAGATGAACAACCAAAAAAAAAACTTTTAGAGCTAGCGCAATATAAAATATCAAATTGGGAATAGGACAATTTTTTTAAAAATACAAAATTAGCGTTTATGGTATTGACAGTTGGGAAAAAGACAGATACGATGAACTAATTGAAAACTAGACGCTATTATAAACGCCGGTAAGGGTAAGAAAGCTTATGAGGATATGAAAGAAGTTACAAAATTAAAAGATTTTCATAAACATAATGACACCTTTAGAAATGATATCATTGCAAAAGTTTTTACGATTACAGGATCAGCATTTAAAACTAAAATTGTTGAAGGATATAGCTTTAAAGAATTGTTTGATCTTCACGATAAAGATCGCCTTGAAAAAGTTGGAACTGGAGTAAGAGTATTTACATCAACAGCCGAAATGATCGGCAGATTAATGCTGTTGATATCATCGAAAGAAGCTGGAAATGTTGGTGCTGAAATTGATAATGAAGTAGTTGATACTTGATCATCTATGATCGAAAGAATTACTAACTTCAGACGAATACGAGATTTTACACCACGATATAATCGAGGGCGATATAATTATATAATCTAATAAATAAAGATGTCAACAACATTATTACTCGACTCTAGCACCGCTGCAAAAGATAGCGCAAATTTTTCAGTGAATTATATTTCGCCAATACAACTGGATCCTGAGAAAAAAATATGAAATTGGACTAATTTCCTGCACGGCGTGGCATTCTATGGCTAACGTAAAAACTAGTGTTAATGATGAATTTACATTTCAACCGAAATTGTCGTCGTGAATAAAATTTGCAATTCCACAAGGCGCTTATAATATCACTGATCTAAATAAAACAATAAAAGAGTTTAATGCAAAAAACAACACGATGTACGCTGACAACTTTGAGCGACACCAAATTATAACATGTTACGCGCTAGAATAACATTAAAGAATAATATGATGATCGATTTTTCATCGCCAGCAAGCAATGCGTCACAGCTCGGATTTTATCCACGACGATACGGATCAAATACAAAACAAACTGTAACATATGACGGTAATCTGCCAGTAAATATAACTGACGTAAACACAATATTAATAAATTGCTCTATTGCAACTGGATTTTACTTGGCTAAAGGCAGTAAAGGACAAACAATATACAGTTTTTCGCCGGACGTTCCGCCGGGTTCACTTATGCAAATTAATCCACGGCAGGTTATTTATTATCCGCTAAATATTGAAGATCAAATAGCAGAAATAAATATGCAATTGACGGATCAGTCTGGATACAACTTGATCTTAATAATGAAGTTGTAACTTATTACCTACACTTACGAGCGCAAAAGAGTTTTGTACAACCTCGTTGTATAAAATGAAACAAAGAAAAAAGTTTACAAAAAAAAAAAAATAGTTGGAGGATTTTTAGGAAATATATTTACTAAAATTATTGAAAGTGCTCCTGGAATAGCGCATAAAGTTGCGCCAATTGCACTGGACTAATCAAAAGCATTTGCGACCGGAGCTGCATCTGCAGCTGTAACAGCGGTGGGACATAAAATAGCTGATAAAATTAAAGGCAACAGGCCAGAAATAAAACAAGTTATATCAGAAATCGCACCGACGGAAGAAACTAAACGTGCAATGATAAATACAACAACAACAAAAATCCTTTTATCACCAAGAAGAGAGCAAATTATACAAAAATTAATGTCAAAGGCAACAGCACCAAATTTTATATAATTTAACAAATAAAAAATGTCTCTTAAAGATTACCTCGATTTGGCGGAGACCTATGACGTAGATGATATAGTAACAGAATTTGAGTATATTGAATATCTCGACGAAAATTCTAATGAGCCTAATAATGTTGTTGTTCAAACATTTAATACACGTGATGAGGATGTTTTTCTTTTGCCTCATAAAGCAATACTGGAAGTTCATGATCAGATTGTGACAGTAGCTAATCCACCTGCTAAAATTGCAGCTGGAGCAGAAATGGCTCTCATAAACAACGGTTGGAGCCTATTTAAAAGTGCCAGGAATCAGCTAGCTAATCAAACAGTGGAAGATATTTCAAGTCACCTACAAGTTGCAAGTAGAATACTAAGTATTATTTCGTTTAGTGACGATTACTATAGATCGACTGCAACTAACATGATGTGGTTTAAAGATACTGGAGCTGGTGCACCTGCGGCAGGTGAATTTATTTCAAGAGGAGCATTAGAGCATGGGGCTGATGCAGCTGCAGATGCTGTAATTGTAAGAAATTTTCTTATTGCTAATGCTGTCAATTTTGGTATAGCACCACCACCTCCAGGCGCTAACGCAGACGCTACAAGAGTTTCACTTACTGCTGCTTGTAATAATCTTGGTATAACACCACCAGGCGCAGCTGCGGACGGTATTGCAATGATAAATTTGATTAATAACGCAATTAGCGTAAGAAACATACGTTACAATGATGGTTATGCTAGGAGAAAAGAACTTGCAGCAGGATCACGTCAAATTACAATGATGCTGCCATTAAGTACAATATTTGGATTTTGTCGCGATTACAATAAAGTGTTTCGTGGAGTTAAACACACTCTTATTTTGGATCGGGCAGAACAAAATTATTGTTTACTTCGAGCTGGCGGTGTTGATGTACAATTTATTATAAAAAAAACTTGCTTTATGGATGCCACGAGTAACACTGTCATTTACAAAAGCGGTAGAATTAAATGATATGCTTCAAACGTATACGAAGAAAATTTATTTTCAGCAACATAAAATATATCAAACTGCAGTTCCAAATACTACCGACTACACATGGCGCGTCACAACAACGTCAAGCGAACAACTACCACAACAATTATTTGTTGCATTTCAGCGACAAGCGCGACCCGGTGACCAGCAACAAAATAGCGCAATATTTGATAACGCTGATGTTAGGAGAATATACGCAAGAATAAATTCCAAGCAGTAACCGGAACGAGCGATAGAATGCAATTTCGCGGATGATGCTAATAAAAATGTTACTCGACCGTATATGTATCTTATGAACGCAGTGCAGAAATATCAAGACGTTGGAGATGGATCTCAAATATCAGTAGAGGAATTTCGTACACTTTATCCGATATTTTATTTTAATGTTAGTAAACGCAACGAGCGAGGTGTTGATTAAACAGCTGATATTGAAATTACCTGGACATTAGGTATGGTTTCAGCAGTTGCGTTGTACGTTTATGCGCTGGTGATTAGCGACAGATTTATAACAATTGACTTTATCGGAGGTAAAATGACAGTCCAAGTTTAATATATTTGACTGACGATCAAGTTAAAAATTTAGCGACTGCTATTGCTAAGCAAAAGCCGGTATCACTAAAATTTAATTCATCAACAACGGGCGGTATTTTAACAAAATTAATGCTAACTAAAACACAGATAAATAAATACGATCGCGGCAAAGCGTTTGTTTTAAATCTAAGCGCGTCACAAATAAATGCGGTGAAAGGCAGTTTTCTTGGTCCGGCAATACCCACAATAGCCAAAACGTTAATACCTAAAATTTTGCCTGTACTTGGTACATTAGGATTAGCAGCAGCATCTGGAGCAGTATCTAACGCAACAAAAAAGGCTGTCTCTGGAGACGGTAAAAAGAAAATTTTTGTCTAAAACTTTAATATAATTCCACGACGAAAGACAGCAAAAAGAAAGACAACAACAAAGAAAAGACGAGAGCGCGAAAAAAAAAACAAAAAAAACAAAAAAAACAAAAAAAAGTCGGATTTATAGGACCATTACTGGCGGGAGTAGCGGGAAGTCTGTTGCCCAATCTGCTTGGAATAGGTCGTGGACTAACATTACCAGGAACACACCCGCGTTAAATAACTTCGATATACTTGATAAGCTAAAAAAATAAAAAAATTTACACGGAGTTTATTCCAAAGATGAACTTGACAATGCACCAGCTGGTGGTTCGTGTGTGATAAATATACAAGATTTTAACGACGGATCTGGCATACACTGGGTAGCAGTTTACAATGACAACTATTTTGATTCGTTTGGAATTCCTTCCAGTGATATAGCAAAAAAATATATCAACAAAAAATATAAAATAATAAATTATTCGTCTAATCGGATTCAACCAGTTGGAACATCAGCTTGTGGATAATATTGTATAATGTTTATAAAACAAATGTCCCAGACTAAATTCAATTTTTTAAGATTTATTTTACAGTTTGACGATCAACCTTCTCACGTCAGTGATGAGATTGCAATTAATTTTATCTAAACTAAGGAATATGTCAACATATTGTCTCAAATGCAAAATTAAAACAGTAAATAAAGATGAAACAACAGAACAAAACAAAAAGTAATAGGATACTGCTAAAATGTATTTGCGAAATCTGTGGAATAAGAAAAAGTATGTTTTTAAAGAAATTATCCGGAGCTGGAATGTGTGACAAGGTTATTTTAGTAGATGATTAATAAATAATGATATGCGAGTGTGATTGCGATAGAGATCTCTGTCTGGAGCAAAATAAAATTGTTAGGTACTGTCAGAAATGCAACAACAGAGAAATGATTGAAACAATTATAGATATATATAAATTAATTGGCAAGTTACCAAAACCAAAAGGAGGTTGGACATTACCAGGTCATAAATACTTCTGGACCATACAATCCGCTAGATAAACAACTAGATGAAAATGATAATCCGCTGCCCGGACAAGAACCTTATAATCAAGTTGATGCAATAGCAAAATGCGTCACGATATCTGCTACCTTGATAACGAACAAGATAAGCACGGCTGCGATAAGGTAATGCTAGATGAACTTAAAGATATGAAACCTACAAATCTACGAGAGAGATTTGATAGAAGGTTAGTTCAAGGAATGATAGGAACAAAATATAAGTTAGGTCTTGGAAAAGCATTGTATGATGATCTGGCATCAGAGCTACATAAACTTAAAAAAAAGTTTCCGCGACGTAAAGTTGTCGCAAATGCCGTTGACGATATCTAGGCGATAGATTTAGTTGATGTATCAAATCATGCTCAGTTTAACGATAACAAAAAATATCTTTTTAACGTTTTAGATGTTTTTAGTAAATACGCGTTTAGTGTACCTGTTTCGGATAAAACAGGAATATCGATAACTGATGCACTAAAACAAATAATAACAAGTACAGAAAGAAAACCAAACAGAATCTGAAAATATGTACCGCAGACATAAATTTAAAGTTGGTGATAAAGTTAGAATTTCTCTGACAAGGTGAAAAAGGGTTTACTCCAAACTGGAGCGAAGAAGTGGTTGTTGTTGATAAAGTTCTACTGACAATACCTGTAACATACGCGCTAAAAGATTTATTGGGTGAGCCTATAACTGATAGTTTTTACGAGCAAGAACTGCAGAAAACTGAGCAAGATATATTTGTTATTGAAAAAGTTATCAGGAAAAAAGTAATAAAAGTTTAGTTAAATGGAGAGGATACAGCGATAAATTTAACAGCTGGGTTCCAACTAAATCTATATTGAGATAATATTGTTATAAATTTGCTCGTATTTTAGCAGTACAGATTTACATCTAACCGGTCTACACAACGACGTTAAATGTAATTTTCTTGCATTATCGACTGGCATTAAATTAAATATTTAACCAAAAATAAAATCGTATTTTATGCTCCTTTGTTGGCCATCATTTTTCAGATTAACAAAAGGTTTCATAAGTGGCCAAAACATTTGTTGCTCGGCAGTAGCAAAATTAAATTTTATTATTTTATTGGCGATATGATACTTAACATGATATTATCCAGTTGTCGGTCTGCTGTAATTTGTTTTATCAACCACGTCCAGGATCTCGTCTTGTTCATCGTGATTGTTACATAAAATGTCGTCTTCTGTGTAATCAACCGAGTTGTGTTTATCTGCGACTATAGCATCTCCTGCTATAAAATTATCGTCAGCATATATATCAGCAAGTCGTTTCATTACATCCATATTATAATATATTTTTATCTAATTTATTATTATAAATGACTAACGAGATAAAGTATCATCAAAATCTTGATATACTAAATTACAGAGAATTAGCCGAAGCAGTGCGAAAATGTTTATCAGGGTATAGTTCTTACTCTGTTGACGTTATTATTATGCAAGGTGAATCTAATAAGATTTTGCTAACAGCGGCAGAAAAAATAAACTTAATGACATTGCACTTATTACACTGAAATTTAATAAAAATGACGTTTTAATGTTTGCTCATAATTGTCTTACCAAAACTGAGCTAGAAAATATAATTAATCGTCATATCTAAAGATAATTCTGTCAAAGGTCGACATTGACGTTGCCGTATTTGTTATTCCATCTGCAACAAATTTTATTGTTTTAGGATTAATATCAAAATGTTTTGCTGCAGCTGTTATAGAAAGAAATTCTAGTTCCTCACCTGTACTAATGTTATATGATACTATAGGTTTAGCAGGACATCTGAAATTAATACCACCTCCTCGTCCTCGTCTGTTATTTTCTATAGGCGTAACAAGTTCGAGATTTTCTTGACGATTATCTGTTTTAATGCCGTTGACGTGATCTATCACTAAACCATCAGATATAGGTCCCTTAAAAATTTCTTAAAAAAATCTATGGCCATAATAATCAACAAAATCTGTTAGTGTTCCTCTAACAGTTACTTTAAGATAACCGCTGTTATTTATTTTTCCTAGCACTTTTTTTGTTCGGATATTTCTAATGATTCCTTTATCATTCGCCTCATAAAGATCAAACACGGGATGAGGTTGAAGTTCACATTGTAAAGATAAATTTTTAATGTTATCATCAGTAACCGCGCCGTTGACATGATATACTCGCTGCCCTTCTGGAATGTCATCACAAAACAACGTGTAAATAAAATCTTTTCTAAACATTTCAACTCTCTCAGCATTATCACCTTTAACGCTGATCTTATAACCAGCTGGTGTTGATTTACCAAACGGTTGTCCGTATTCGACGTGAATCACCGCCCTAACATATTTCCTGCGTACGAGTTATAATTGGGATGAACATAATAGTATTCTTGCTCACTTGCGCTTGTCAGATTTTGTTTCATTATACTATAAGCATTTTACATCTCTAATTGGTTTTTCAACTAGCTCGTGCGCAGTGCGGTAATATATCGATCGAACAATCAAATAGATATAATATTACATTATATAACAATGCTGAAATTGCGAGATATTGCCAAGAAGAACCTTATAGGAGAACCTAAAAAAATAGCCACTGCTTTTGTAGGATTTGATAACAGTTATAAATTTGATAATCAAAATCTTTTAGCAAATTTTAACTCTACAAATTTGTTTCATTTTCTGCATCCGACTGTAAATCGAGAACTTACAGTGCATAAAAGTATCAAGCTAATAGTGCGGTATCATGTTATTTTATCAAAATTACATGCACCTCAAAAAAATATACTTGATATAATCTTTGAAAATGTAGATTTCACCAATGAGATTACCGAACCATATTTAACAGCTAAATCACGAAAAATATTAGTTGGAACAAATATTTCCTCAGTAGCCGATGAAATACATCAAGAAATAAATTAAAAAAATTGAAGAAATTTACTGCATCAGGATCAGGTTGGAAATTTGAAATGATAAAAAAGTTTTATTTCACACAGTGAAATATAACGTACATCGCGGTAGTTCTTACGTTGATCTCCCTCACAAAATTAAAAACAAAAAATGTTGCATAAACGTAAAGAACTTTGACAACAGATGTTTCCAGTGGGCTATTCTTTCTGCGATGTTTCCTGCAGAAAAAATGCTGATCGCGTTGACAAGTATTTTAGTCAGTATCAAAATTAAATTTTAATGGCATTTACTTTCCAGTTGCAGAAAATCAAATACCAAAGTTTGAAATGCAAAATAATATTTCAGTTAATATATTTGGTCTTGACGAGCGTGAAAATGTTTATGCAAGGTAGATTTCAGAAAAAGCTTCGCAATCGACAATAAACCTGCTGTTTTATAGGAATCATTACATTTGGATAAAAGACTTTAACGGCATAGTTGGCAGACAATATAATAAAAATAAAAATAAAAAATATTTCTGCTACCGTTGTTTACAAGGTTTTTCTAAAGATTTAAAACTGCAAGAATCATCTTAAATACTGTGTTAATGTTCAAAGAATAACAATGCTAGGAGAAAAAGAAAAAGTATTAAAATTTAAAAATTATAATCATAAGTTAAATATTTCGTTTGTTATTTATGCTGATTTTGAATGTCTCCTTGTCCCTGTGGCAGGCGCAGAAAATGATCCAAATAAGTCAAGTACCAGAAAAATACAACAACATGTTCCCTGTGGAGCAGCTTATAAAGTAGTTTGTTGCGCTAACGATAATTTTTCAAGTCCAATAAAATTTTACAGAGGTAAAAATGGCGAATCTGAAAGTCCTGCCGTATGGTTACTAAAAACATTAATAGACGATGTTAATAAAATTTTGAACAGATTATCTAAAACAGCTCCAATAAAAATAACATCCAAACAACAACTTGATTTTTATGAGGCAGTTAATTGTCATATCTGCGAGAAACCTCTGCCTGAGCAAAGTTGAGGCGACAAAGTGCGCGATCACTGTCATCTAACAGGACAATATCGCGGAGCAGCACATAATAATTGTAATTTGAAATTTCATGCGCCAGATTTTATTCCTGTCGTTTAACCTAATTTTCGTGATTATGATAGTCATATCATTATCGAAGCATTTGGCGATGATGAAATTAAATCTAAACTAAAATTAAATAATATAATAAAATGTATTCCAAACAATTTTGAAAAGTATATGTCAGTTACGCTTGGCAAATTACGTTTCATCGACAGTCTGCAATTTATACCAGTATCATTAGACGAGCTTGTAGAAGGTTGTAGCAGTTTCAATAATTTAAAAAGTTGTTTTGGTGAAAACTACGTCTCTCTGAAAAATAAAAGGTGTCTTTCCGTATGAGTATCTCGATGACTGGAGCAGATTTGATGAAACTTCTTTTCCTAACAAAGATAAATTTTACTCTCACTTAAAAAATGAAAATATTACAGATGACAATTACAAATGTGCACAGGAAACTTGGAATAAATTTGGTTGTAGGACTCTTGGTGATTATCATGATTTATATTTGACAACAGATGTATTATTACTAGCAGATGTGTTCGAGAGTTTTCGTAAAGTTAGTCATGAAAATTATGGATTAGATCCATGTTGGTATTATTCTGCGCCAGGATCGTCATGGGATGCTCTGCTAAAAACAAGCAGGATAGAATTGGATGTCTTAACTGATGTTGATATGTTTAATTTTATTGAAAAAGGAATTCGCGGCGGAATTAGCGTTATAACAAAAAATATGCGATAGCTAATAATAAGTACTTAAAAAATTACAATAAAAATTTACCATCAAATTATATTATTTATCTGGACGATAGCAATTTATATAATTATGCTATGTCAGAGCCAATGCCGTATGGTGGATTTCATTGGATAACTCTAGATCAATTTCTTAAAGAAACTGAAAAAGATTTACCAGAAAATGTCAGTTATTTTGTTGAAGTTGATCTCGATTATCCTAGTTCGTTACATGATCTACATAACGACTATCCGTTTTGTGCAGAGTTAATGATGATCGATTATATTTTATTATCGCCTGAACAACAGGCAATGACAACAGCTAAAAATTCGATTATTAATAAGCTAGTTCCAAATTTGTTATATTAAAGAAATTACGCGATACATTACAAAAATTTAAAACAAACAATAGATGCTCTACTAATTCTGAGAAAAGTTCATCGATTGTTAAAATTTAATCAATCACGGTGGATGGCAGATTATATTGATTTAAATACCAAACGTCGTGCTACTGTTAAGACCGACTTTGAGAAAAAAACCTTTTTCAAGTTGATGAACAATTCCGTGTTCGGTAAGACGATAGAAAATATCAGAAAGCGAGTCAATATTGAAATTGTAAATGATGTAAATCGCAGAAATAAATTAGTTAATGATGACGGTTTTGTCAGTATGAAAATCTTTAATGAAAATCTTGTTGCAATACAGCGACGAAAAAAAAATTTAAAGTTAAATAAACCGATTTATGTTGGTGCAGCTGTACTTGACATTTCAAAATGGCTAATGTACGACTTTCACTATAATTTTACTAAAAAGCAGTGGCTAAATTCGGAGTTGCTATTTACTGACACGGATTCACTTGTTTATAACATAACATGTGAGGATGTTTATCAAGATATTTATAAGAATGAAAATTTATTTGATTTATCGGATTATCCAAAAAGTAGTGGATTTCATGATGATGCAAATAGAAAAGTCATCGGTAAGACGAAAGATGAATTTATGTTTGCGCCAGTTAGGGAGTTTGTTGGACCCAGAAGTAAAATGTACGCAGTAATTTTAGATGACGATAAACTGACAAAAAAGCTGAGATGTAAAAAAGTGTATGAAATTTGATGATTTTAAAGCAGCGCTAAACACCTGCACTAATTTTATTAAAACAAATGTTATCAGAATAAATCATCACAAACTTGAAACAAATACAATTATAAAACGTGGACTAAGTAATTTTGATGATAAAAGATATTGCGCGGACGGAATTAATATGTTAGCTATTGGACACTACGCAATTTTGTCTAAACTTTATAAATAATGTTCGAAAATTTAACATTAACTAATGGAGTTAGTAGCAAAATTAAAAAATTAATGGTTAATGGCCAGCAATTATCAGTTAAATTTAATGATGAAATTTCAGGTATTTGTTTTAGTAAATTTGATAGAATGAAATTCTCGCTTATTAAATCAGATAACAGCAAATATTTTGATTATCTTGAAAAGTTGAGAGATGAGCTGATGTTAAAACACGATAATCTTCATGATCCGATCAGTCAAGAAAAATATACAAAAAAAAATATTAACCTAAACCAGTCGAAGGTTTCTGCAAAAGATGGTAAGTATATTCTCACCAGAGTAGCAATGAGATAGTTACTTGAATGTCATCGACAAGTAAGCGGAAAAGTTAAATGTTATTTGTATAAACACGATAATAAATTATTCCTAATATCTATTGTCGATATTTTAATAATAGGTGAAGAAATTCTTTTAAAAAATGAGAGATAACTCTGTCTGTCTTCCTTGTATTGTAAAGGGAGATAACTCTGGTAGAGTAATTAAGCAGATATTCCGCTTGTTATATTGCGTAACATTACATGACCGTCGCGATTTATTTTGTGTGTGTGTGTCGTATTCAGTAACTTAATTGTCTGTAGTCAGTGTGGATCAGCATAATATATAACAGAAAATGATATTTTACACCTTTTAACCCTCCTGAGAAATTTATCTTGCGTTAATTTCTGGTAGGTTATTTTACATCTTCAATATAGCCGTGCAAATTCCAGGTAAGTTATCTCTGACTTCCAGCTATACAATGTACACTCAGTAGGTCATGCGACAGCTGTTCACAACGACATCCGGCAGATTTATTTTAGATCCACACTACAGTCCATTTAGTAATAATAATTTCTAGAATTAATCTAGATTCACACTGTATTTTATTCAGCATAATAATTTCTAAACGTGTGTGAATTATTTTAGATCCACACTACAGTCTTTTCAGTAATAATAATTTCTAAAACGTGTGTGAGATTTATTTTAGATTCACACTGCATTTTATTCAACATAATTATTTCTGAAACGTGTGTAAATTTATTTTAGATCCACATGCAGTTTATACAGCATTAGGTAACTTCATAACAATTTTTGTAGCTATAAACTGGCGCAGTGTTATAACGGTGGATTATTATACTGACGCCTCGGGTTCGATACCCGTGACTGTCACATTGTCGACGGCGGGTATTCTGCCAGATTTATATATAAGTGGGGGGGCCCAAGCCCCAAAAGATTTCATGTACACCTTCTCACCAGGTCAAACAACGTGGTGAGTGCGTTTTGCACTCTCCCCGGGGTTTGATGTGTGTGTGTGTTTGTGTGTGTGTGTGTGGGGGGTGTACATGAAATCACAAAGCCTAGACAGCCCTCTGAATCTCTAAAGTTTCGTTTCGTTTAGCGATTCGCTGGGGGGGGGGGTGTCTATGCAGAAGCCCTCTAAAATAAACAGTAGCGTATGTGAGCTCTGAACCTCATTTGAAGGGTACCCCACACAGGAACATTCAGAAAGAATGTCAGCCGAAAAGAAAAGCCTCGTGGGGTGCCCGGTAACCACCATAAGAAAGGCATCAATGAAGGGGCCATGTGAAAGGCAAAAAAGGCAATGAAGGGACCCCAATGGAATGGTGACCGCTTATGACGCTACTGTTTATTTTTGTTATTATTATTATTATTATTATTATTATTATTATTATTATTATTATTATTATTATTACAGTTAGAGTAAGACCAATGCCACGGCGCTATTCTAGTGCCACCGCGGCTGGTCACTTTTAACTTTAAACCTTTTTTCCCTTCACCCTTGACCTGTCAAAGGTTATATGTCAAGGTCAAAGGTCAAATATCATAGGTCAAGGTCATACGTCAAAGGTCACGTCAAAGTGACCCCGAGGCCGCGCATATTTTTTTTGATTATCTTTATTTTCAAGGATTTAAATTTAACATGGTTGTAAAAGTAGTAATAGAAAATGAGTGTTTCTAGCTTAGAGGCCTCCTTCCCCGACAAAACATATTTTGTCAGAAATATGCTAGAAAAACCTTTATGATGTGAAAGTCATTATTTTGAGCTAGAAAAGACTGATGAAGAAAATGTTAACATAGAAGTGTTTTGAATGGATAGGGGGTCTCAGGGATAGAAGCCTCATTTTCTATTACTACTTGATTAACATGGAGCATGTCATGGATTGTACCAAACTATCCATAATGAAACAGACAATGGAGCATGCCATGTACTGTACAAAACTATCGATAATGAAATAGAGAATGATTAACATTGAGAATGTCATGGATTGTACCTAACTGTCCATAATGAAATAAACAACGATTAACATTGAGCATGCAATGGATTATATCAAACTGTTTGCGTTCTTGCAGCATCAGTTTTCAAGACCCATTTATTTCCTGTTGTATTTCTTGATAATAATTTCTAGAAAAAAAAAAGTACACCGAAGGCGCTAAATAATAACATTAGCGAGACAGCTATTTCCAGAGCTGCAGTATCTCAGCGATACTTCTCTTATTTTAAATTGATAGCATCACTTGAAAATTTAGTCTCCACTTGAGGAATTCCAAAACTAAATGTCATACAAATAAATGAATATAGGTCTTTTGTATAAGTGTCAAAACGAATTGCTGTATGGCACTTGTGTTAAATAAACAGATTTGAATAAACAGGAATTTAAATACACCTTATTATATCAAGACTATATGTCAGACATTTCGGTGGCTGTTGTCTTTTGTCTTCTGTGAATTTTGTTTTATTCTTTTCCGTCATGTGTTTAAACTGTGTGAAGTTTGGTCCTTTTTCTATAGTGTTTTCTTTTTTAAATTCAGCGAATTCTGAAATGCATGCAGGAAGACAAGAAGTTACAATAGAATCTCAAGCCAATGAAATACAATATCCCACAAGAATACTTTAACATTGATGATTCTCCATTCAAGTCTCAAATGAGTGCAGGAATATGCTTTGCTAGGATATAATCACTTTGTAGGTGGAAACAGAAATGTTACGTGTAATGCCGAAGATTCCATTTTATCAACATTTATTACGTGACTACTGTGTCCTTTAGTTTCTTAAACAGATATCATGTATGTGGTTTTCATTTTACAAATATAGAAAAACCTCAGCATGTAATGTCAGTTCAATAAGTAATATATGAGGCCTCAAAGTGTACTGCAAAATAAGTTGAATAAATTCTTACTTTGGTTTAAAATGAATAAAATAAATAATCTTTAATAATGTTACAAATAAATATATTTTTTACAGGTCATGATGTTGATGTAATGTTTACATGTGACATGCATTACTGTTATTGTTTTCGAGAAAGAGAGAAAGAGACGGAGATAAAGATATCGAATACATCGAACAACAGACAAGGACTCACCCTGACCGACCGATACCTGTTTGGACAGACTAATTGATTTTTTCTTCGACCAACTCTATTGGTACTGACCATCATCTGTGATGGAAGACTTACGCCTATCTTCGACCGCTCCGGTGGCCTAAGTGGTTAGAGCGTCGGCCTCGGATGCGAGAGGTCGCGAGTTCGAACCCCGGCCGAGTCATACCAAAGACGTATAAAAATGATAGTAGCAACTGCCTCGCTTGGCGCTCAGCATTAAGAGGTTAGTATTAGAACTGGTCGGCCTGGTGTCAGGATAATGCGACTGGTTGGGACATGATGTTACATGTCTGCGGCATGATTCCCCAGTGCTAGACATCACTAAAATCTGCCACATTGCAGACACCGCAGCGACATGACTGAAAAATTTTTAAACCTATGTTAAAAATCCAAATTATACACACATACACCTATTCTGAGTGAGCAAACACCTATTTTCACTGAATAGTACCTTTTCTTATTGACCATCACCCTATTATGACTCAAACAACCAATATTCTGACTGACAAATATAGTATACCTAAACCATACCGACTGGATCTGATCAACACCTATTTGGAACAAAGAATGCTTTCTACACAATACCTTGGCAAATTTTGATATAATTTGCAAAATGTCATAATTTTACATAATAGATGGAAATTTCGATTCTATAGTTAGAAGCGACGTCAAGTTACCAATTTTAGAACTTGGAAAGTACTATAGAAACTCCGATTCTATATTTAGAAGAGGTGTCATATTACTCTCACCTATTCTTACTGACAAACACCGTCTCTAAAGGACCAACACCTATTCTGACTAATTATCACTGAGACCAACCCCTATTTGTGACTGACGAACACCTGTTCTGACTGACCAGCACCTATTCTGACTGACCAAATGTTTAGTTTCTCTACGTCGATATCGTGTATTATTTAAAGTTTTCTCGCAAAGACTTGCAAAGCATAATAATCATTCAACTCATTATATACATTTTATTTTATTTTTTTTAAGTCATACGTGTACTTTATATTATAATACTGATGCAGAACTTAACACATAAGCAAATACTGGAATAATGATTTGCAAAAGCGGCTATGCTCAGTTTGAAACTACATTTTCCTTTCGAGAAAATGCTAGCACATCATAGGCAAAGAAATTAACGATTGGATTGTAATTAACTGATATATTACAGTAGTTACAAATGATCATCACTGAGGTCTAAACGGTAATGGATTGCAAGTAAATGGATACATTACGGTGGTCACAAATGATCATCACTGAGGTCTAAACAGTAATGGATTCTAAGCAAACGGATACATTACGGTAGTTAATCTGGGGACCCGGGTCAATTATCTTGCATTAATGCCCAGAATTTGTTGGAAAATCGAGACAACTACTTGGAATTGTTTTCCTGAGTATGTTTTATTGATATATTGTATCTGTTTATATTGATATATTTATTGTACACGTTTCTATTGATGTATTTACTTGGCGCCACGGCTTTCTGGCGGTTTTAAGGGATTGATTGTAAGACATTAAAATTGCAAATATTCCGTTCTCATTGCAGAGGACATGTCTGGCTTTAAAGGTTTTGAATGATACCGAGCTCAAATTGTTTACAAAATTTAAATACACATCTCACACTTTATACATTTATCTAGAGTAGTGAAACTTTGTGTACCATTGAAATGCAGGCACCTATGCGAATAAAATACATTTTTTGTGACCCGAATCGGAGTTCTTCCAATTTTTGTCATGGTTCTACAAAAGCATAGATTGTGAAATTTAAGTTGCTTCTGCGATTCTTATAGCGATATTCACAGTACGTTAGGAATTGTAGGACCAGAATCAAATACGACTTAAAGGACAATAATCAAATACGACTTAAAGGACAATAATCAAATACGACTTGATGGAAAATAATCTAGTACGACTTAAAGGACAAT
Source organism: Megalonaias nervosa (assembly GCA_016617855.1). Classification (NCBI taxonomy): domain Eukaryota; kingdom Metazoa; phylum Mollusca; class Bivalvia; order Unionida; family Unionidae; genus Megalonaias; species Megalonaias nervosa. Next base: position 5,891 of record JAECUM010022233.1, on the reverse strand, counting down.
AATCAAATACGACTTGAGGGAAAATAATCAAATGCGACTTAAAGGGCAATAATCAAATAAGACTTACAAACGCGTTCATTGAAACATTCGAATTGAAGCCCTAAAACACAACGAATCCTTCTTTGCTTAAATTGCTCACTTGGGAGGAGGGGTAATGAAGAAGAAGGGAAAATATTTTCTCCTGTAGCTGTCGAAAAGGCCAAAATAAATAGTAAATATTTTTTTTGAAAAAATGCATTATGAAATAACACCAATGCAGCAAAAGCATATTATTCCATGGATAAGGTCCATATGTTTAGATCCACCAGTTTAGTACTTTGTACTACCATTGATTCAATTGGTGATGTCCGGTTTAGATCAGCCATACACATCTTAAAATTGTTATCACCCTCAAGATATAAGGTATGCAAAAGAAACTGTCAAGATTGAAATAAAACAAATAAAACCAATCAATAAACTACTGTTCATTTACGGTGCATGGCTAGAATTGTTTCAGATGGTGAGAACCATCGTTTCCATTTTACTAATTTCAGAACGCCATTAACAACACACGAATTAGGCTAAAGTTGAATTTTGGATATCAAGGGCGGATCCAGAAATATCTTTTTCAGTTTTAGGGGCAGCGTAAACAAGCAGTCGAAGGGTTTGTTGGAGGGAATCCCAAATGGGTGCCGGGGGTGGTGGTGTATGGTATGGGGCATTTTTAGCGTTTACCCCCCCCCCCCCGTCACCAATCCATCCCTGGATAAGGAGGTTAACTGATTTTAATATTTGTGAAGTGAAACTATATTGAAAAATGATTTTGAAACGTGATGTGATGCTTGTATATTTTTTTTTTTACGAGAACTGGAAAGACGCCAGTAGAGGATTCAAACATTTTTACTTTTTATATCCTGGTTGAGAACTTAGTAAAATACATTGCATGCTGATGAACATTTTAGGGTTGTATACAAGAACACGTGTAGTAAAATCACTGAGACAGTTTTTGTTATTTATTTTCTTGTTTGTTTCGTAGGTGTGTATGTATAGAATGTGTATACATGTGCTAGACACATAATTTTAAAGATGACTTTGATAGGATAATTATCCAGTGACATTATGTAAAGAACTCACTGTGTCCAATTGTTTCTTTTATAGGATCTTGAGGGACATTTTAAAAAATGTTTTTCCAAACTTCTGTAGTAGGAAAATTTCCTTGCAGTTTATATTTCCTTCTTGCTGAAATTATTAAGACAGTCGGATGAATCATTTATTAATAAATTTGGACTGCATAAAGACAGTCGTATGAATCATTTATTATTCAGACTACATAAGATAGTCGTATGAAGCATTTATAATTCGGTCTACATAAGACAGTTGTATGAAACATTTATTATTCAGACTACATAAGACAGTCGTATGAATCATTTATTATTTTGATTACAAAAACAGTCGTATTAATCATTTATTAAATAAAGTTGGACTGCATAAAACAGTCGTAGTTGATTCATTTATAATTCGGTCTACATAAGACAGTCTTATATGAAACATTTATTTAATTATTTCAGACTACATGCAACAGTCTTACATGAATCATTTATTAAATTAATTCGGACTACATAAGACAATCTTATATAAATCATTTACTAAATGAATTCGGACTACATAAGACAATCTTATATAAATCATTTATTAAATAAATTCGGACTACATAATATAATCTTCTGTGTATCATTTATTAAATTAATTAGGACAACATAAGATAATCTTATATAAATCATTTATTAAATGAATTCGGACAACATAAGACAATGTTATATAAATCATTTATTAAATGAATTCGGACTACATAATATAATCTTATATAAATCATTTATTAAATGAATTCGGACAACATAAGACAATGTTATATAAGTCATTTATTAAATGAATTCAGACAACATAAGATAGGAAGATTACAACCTTTAAGCTTAAACATCATGAATGTATAAAGCGATGGAAATGGTGCAAGTTTGCAGTTTTCACTAGGTCAGTGTTAAATACTTAAAATACCTTGGCTTTTATTGCTATTCCAAGTAAATTCCATTAACTTTTATTGCTATTCCAAGTAATTTCCATTAACTTTTATTGCTATTCCAAGTAAATTCCATTAACTTTTATTGCTATTCCAAGTAATTTCCATTGGCTTTCATTGCTATTGCAAGTAAATTCCCTTGGCTTTTATTGCTGTTCCATATCTCTTGGTTGTTATTGCTATTCCAAGTAAAACTCTCTTTGTTGTTATTGCTATTCAAAGTAATATCTCTTGGTTGTTTTTGCTACTCCAAGTAAAATCCCTTGGGTTTTATTACTATTCAAAGTAAATTCCATTAACTTTTATTGTTATTCCAAGTAAATTCCCTTGACTTTTATTGCTATTCCAAGTAATTTCATTGACTTTTATTGTTATTCCAAGTAAATTTCCTTGGCTTTTATTGCTATTTCAGGTAAAAATCTCTTTATTGTTGTTGCTATTCCAAGTAATATCTCTTGGTTGTTTTGCTATTCCAAGTATATTCACTTGGTTTTTATTGCTATTCCAAGTAAATTACCCTGGCTTTTATTGCTATTCCAAGTGAATTCCCTTGGCTTTTATTGCTATTCCAAGTAAAAATCTCTTTGTTGTTATTGCTGTTATAAGTAAATATCTCTTCGTTGGTATTGCTATTCCAAGTAGAGTCTCTTAGCTTTTACTGCTATTCCAAGTAAAATCTCATTTAAAGAACGAATGCATCAATGTCATGAGTACACAACTGTCTACGCAATTGGCCTTTGGCTTCACTATTGACAAAGGTTTCAAAGGATTAGGTTGGATCTTTCAAAAAATATTTCGTATTTTTAATGATACATGAATTGTTCTTAAAAGAAAAGTAAAGAAATTAGGCTCCAGAGGAAATAAAATACATTAAGCAAAGGCATGTACTATTATGCAGTTTGTTACATTCATAATTTTCAACCAGATCTGATGACTGGAAACCTGTCTATTTTAAACATTGTGCAATGATCTCGTCTTTTGTTACAAGAACAAGCGATTCTCGCGGTGGAGGGAGAGCGGTGATTTGTTTGTCGTAGGCAATCAACTAACAACTAAAATAATAATAAACCTGTAATCTTCAACCACAGAAAAGCAATATCTTTCTCCAGTTTTAAATATAAATGCTGAAAGGGTTTAGTCAATGAAGCTGTATGTTAAACGTTATTAGCGGAAACGAGATTGATTTAACTAATTTACATTAAACAAAGAAATGGCAAGAAACACGGTCTCTGGAGATGTAGACGTACAGAAGCTTAGAACGTTTTGTCTTTTCTATCATAAATAGATTAATATCATCCATTAAATGAGCTGTTTGTATAAGAAACTGCATACGTTCAAACTGTCTTACCTACTTTGTGAACTACATTTGTTTCTATATAAGAATCTTCGCCCACAATAGGTGGCACTCTTTTTGAAACAGGAACAGTTGGTGCCAAATAATTACTTTAATGACACAAGGTCATTTAGAAGCGTAATTGCGCGAGATTTGATTTGATATTAGTATAAAACGATCTACGCATATATCAGAAATAACTTCAGTGATTAATTAATGATATCATGTTACTGTCACATTTTCTCCCGATATTCTTAATTTACATGAAAGCAGAAAAATGCCAAGGATATCATTTAAATTATTTCTCCTTATATACATTCTGATCCATAAAATGATTTTGACGTGTGATTTACTCTTTCCTAACCTTGCCAGTATTTTCAGCCATGACTGAAGTGTATGTGAGACAACAGTAAATCTCTTGATTGAAACTATGAACATATCATGGCGGAGGAACAAACTGGATAGGGATAATAACATCCTAAAGCGTTATTTAAAATCAAGGTTTCTCATTGATCAATACGTCTAAATCATTGATATACTTATTGTTTTATGATCATGAAATAAACAAAACTCTAAATAATTGAGATAGTTTTTGTTTATGATGATGAATTAAAATAAGTACAAATCATTGTAGACTTATTTTTTCAAACTGATAAATAAAACAAATTCTAAGTCATTGATAGATTATTGTTATTTCTAAGTCTGTAAATAAGTTAATATCGATAATTATAAGAGCAATGCCTTTAAGCACAGATTGCTTGACGCAAGGCATTCTGGAAGAGGAAATCGTTGATTCTAAGATGAAGTTTTAGCGAAGACACAGATAGGTGTCTGCTTTGTGGATATCGGTTTATGTCTTCCCCTGACGAAGAGCTTGGTGAACTCAAAAGCATTGGGAAACCACACACACACACACACACACACACACACACACACACACAGAGTGCTTACAGTTTAGGATTAATTTTCCATTAAGATGATTGATTGATTTATTTCAGAAAATGTTGTTGCGATATTGCGATCAATGCACATACAAAACACTGCCACTTCTCATAATATGAGCGAATTCTTGGATCAACAAACCACTGCCACTTCTCATGCGATGAGTTGACTCGATCGATGTACAAAACGTTCTGCCACTTTTCAGGCAGTGAGAAAACTCGAACGAATGTTCAAAAGCACTCTGTCACTTCTCATGCACTGAGCTAACTTTATTAATGTACAATGAGAGAGAGAGAGAGAGAGAGAGAGAGAGAGAGAGAGAGAGAGAGAGAGAGAGAGAGAGAGAGGAGTTACAACTGTTTAATTGTTGTAAAGGGAGAGATCGAACTAACGTCACACATTGTTTAATTCATCCACACCAGCGCTCTCATCTTCACAGCCATTCACTCACCACCTCAAATCGACCAATTAAGTGGAACAGAGGTTTGGAGTTGCACGAGAACGAACACACACACCGGACTAGCTGTAATGAACACCGTGCGAAACACAAACACCCACCCCTATAGATACTGATAATTGTCAATATCAGTCTGTATCTGGAAATATCCGTTGTATTGAAAATGTTGTTTGTTCCATTGGTACTATATGTCTATATATCTATCATTACATCTGTCTATCTACCATGAGTTCTTTTCTTGTAAAGTCTTATCTTTATAACTTCATTGAAAATTTTTTAATCAGGTTACTAGTTTATTCAAAATTTCTAATTAACAATGACATGTGGTATAAATTGTAAAGAAGTATGTTTTGTTTTAATTTGAAATTTCTTGGAAAAAATAATATCCCATAATAAGTATTTAATCAGAAAACAGTTTGGGGAATTTTGTATAAAGAAAAATAAAATGTAAGTTATATCATAACGTTCGAATAATATCAATTTCTATAAAGTGCATACCAACTCTATCAAACCTGTTTATCTTTTGTTATCTCCACATTTCATGTCACAATGTTTGCATATTTATATTTGACCGACTAGATTGTTTCCGGTGACGTGCTGATTACACCTCGAGAGTGAATGTAGGCCTCTGATCAATTTATTCGCGGTTTTCGATGCCATGAATCATAATTCTGGTGATAAGTTGTTATTTGTAGACAGTTGGATTCTCAAGTGAGTTGAGAGAGCGACGTTGTACATGAGAACGTGATTCTGACCTGAAAACGTGATAATTTTTGTGAAAATTTGTAAGCACCGTTCTATCGAATAGTGTGAGTTCTTGTAAAATATATCTACGGGTAGCTATTTTCAAGTTATTTGCCATTGCATAATGCATATCAGTAAATTATGCCCCTGTCTATCTTTTATCTATATGTAGCACGTCTAAAAATAGCTGATGAAATGTAGAATACCGTTATGCAATATAAAGACGTTACATGACCATAGCGTTGGAATGTTGTAATAATAACCTTATGACTTTGTTATTATATAATTTCACGGGAGTGACATAATTAGCTGAAGAACTAATCTACATTGAGGCCCTGATGAAAAGGAATTATATATATATA
>JAECUM010022232.1:0-57696 GCA_016617855.1 Megalonaias nervosa | reverse complement strand
ATTTTGAAGTAAGGGTATGAATTCTTGTGTATTTTGAAGTAAGGGTATGAATTCAGTATACTGTTTTCTTGTGTATTTTGAAGTAAGGGTATGAATTCAGTATACTGTTTTCTTGTGTATTTTGAAGTAAGGATATGAATTCAGTATACTATTTTCTTGTGCATTTTGAAGTAAGGATATGAATTCAGTATACTATTTTCTTGTGCATTTTGAAGTAAGGATATGAATTCAGTGTACTATTTTCTTGTGCATTTTGAAGTAAGGCTATGAATTCAAAATTATCACGACCAGCACTAGTATCAGATACTGAGGGAATGTAATAACTATCTGCATCATTAAATTTTTTTTTTTAAAAATCATGGTCAGTGAGAACTTTGCATCATGGACATGCATATTTATGACTTAGTGGACATGCATATTTATGATTTCATATGTCATCATGGGCATGTATGAAGCTGTGCATATTAACCATTGATTCTTCTTTAATTTTTTGTTTATAAAGTTGAGCATTATTATGCTTATCATGTTGTGATATTCATCGCTAAAGTTTTTAATGATTATTACGTGAATGTGACCCTACCATATGAATGCATTGTTTTCTCAAGGCTATGCCCATTAACCTTTTAACACAATACATTTTGAAAGGTGCACATAACTATCAACAATTCATTGTAACAAATAATAACTGTCTATATTGTTTGCAAGGTTGTGCAGTGTGCACTAAGTCATAAATATGCATGTCCATTAAATAAATCATTGCTACATTATCTCTCTGTTCCCTATTTTGTCTCCACCATCTGCCATTATGGAGCTTAATACATGTACATAGCTTGCATTTCAGGTTTAACAGATAAACTTTAGCACATTGTATTCCTAAATACTGTAACCAGTGTTCATTTCTAATTTAGTAATTTTTGTCAGTGTACAAGCTTTTATGACAGAATTCACTCAAAAGAAATTGTTTCTCCATCTGTCTTGTGATGTAATAATACAAGGTGGTTTTATTAGAGAGAGATAATCAGTAATATAAATAGACAAAATGTAAGTTTATCCATTAGGTTAGTGTTTATTGCCACATGAGAATTAATTACTGCATACTTTGACTTACTGATATGTAATCAGTGGATACACAGCTTATTAAGTTGATGTGGCACATTAGATTGGTACAGCTGGCACTATAGAGTTGCCTATAACCTGTATCCTGATACAGTAGCATAAAGATGCTGAGTACATTAGTGGCATCTAATAGCTGAGTACATTAGTGGCATCTAATACTGAGTACATTAGTGGTATCTAATAGCTGAGTACATTAGTGGCATCTAATAGCTGAGTACATTAGTGGCATCTAATACTGAGTACATTAGTGGCATCTAATAGCTGAGTACATTAGTGGCATCTAATAGCTGAGTACATTAGTGGCGTCTAATAGCTGAGTACATTAGTGGCATCTAATACTGAGTACATTAGTGGCATCTAATACTGAGTACATTAGTGGTATCTAATAGCTGAGTACATTAGTGGCATCTAATAGCTGAGTACATTAGTGGCGTCTAATAGTCAAGTACAGTAGTGGTCTGTAGTAGCTGAATAAAATAGTGGTGTATAGAAACTAAATAAAATAGTGGTGTATAGAAACTAAATAAAATAGTGGTGTATAGAAACTAAATAAAATAGTGGTGTATAGAAACTAAATAAAATAGTGGCATATAGTAGCTGAATACAGTAATGGTCTATAGTAGTTGAATACTATAGTTGCTTATGGTAATTAGCTGAATACAATAGTGGCCAATTAGACCCAAATGTAGATATCTTTAGCAGTGCAATTTTCCAACATTCAACTTGAATAAAACCATTTTCATTGAGCACTGGAAAAAAAAGTACTTTTTTGTATATTTGGAAATATTACACTGGGGTCAATGACACAGCCATTTTATATCCAGAATTGCATTATAATCAAGGGTACAATGATGGAGGAGTGCTGCATTCTGATTGCAGTTTGATGTCACCCTAGTTTCATAAATCTATATGTGTCTTTTGAGTCGTTTGTCAGCTACTTCATTTTGGACAGAGTTATGGCCTTATCTATGTTGACATGGTATTGTGAACACCGAGTTATGGCTCCTTAATGCCCATCTCCTGATTTGGGTTTCCCCCACACAAGTTCCACTATTTAAAGCTCAGAGGAGCAAATTGAAGTGAGTGGATCCATTTGTAATTCACCCATGTAGCTGTAGTAGATTTAAATTTGATTTCCATTGCTTCCCCAGGTAGGCAAGTTATTTTTTTTTGTCTTACCAATCTGCAGAATGAGAGAGAAGGTCGGACTGAAGGTGGTAAAGGCTTTGAGGAGGAATGATGATGGTGTTAAACATGCTGCTCTTGACATGCTAGCCACACTTATGCAGGTAAGACATTTCAGGCCCATATAATTGCTGTGTCCTGTATTCACATAACTAATCAAATTTAATGCACACAGTGATGCATTTAGAGGTGATTTGAACTCCTTTTTAAGTCAGAACCACCCCTTATGCCAGTTTGAACCCCAGTTTAAATACACCATGTGTGCACACCTGACTATAAGTGACTAATTAAAATATGTAAGAATGCTAAGTGTTCATTTCAATACAGATTCATGTTAAATATGTACACTTCAATATCTAATCATCAGGGCTGTACAAAATGTTTCTTCACCCACTTGTCAGGAAACATAGTTTGCACAGTCTTGCAAAAATTCTTGAATTTAAGTTGTTGCCAAAACTCAACCACATCTAAGATCATAACTTGGTAGCCATAATGTAACTGGGTTGTATACAGATTCATGTTGTAATGGACTATGTTATAGGAAAGAGCCCCTGTACTTAAATAAACTGTAACAGTAAGAAAAATAAAAAAAATTTCATGTTATCATTGCACTCAATAAAATAAAATGTTCTTTCTCATTATCAAAGACAACATGAATGATTGCACAACTTAACCATGTTATCTATCCATCGAATTGCAGGTTTTAGCTTCACTGGACATAGACTAAAAGGACTTATGAGATGGCTTGTTGTCTGTCATCCATCATCTTTCTATTTGCCATTATCTGTCTGTCTGTCTGTCTGTCTGTCTGTCCATTTGATTTTTGTAACTCGTAAACTACCTGGAGGATAGCCATGAAATTTTACACTCACACATTCATCAGAAGGTCTAGTCAATCCTGAATAAAAATTGTGTTGCTTGGAAATCCAGTATACCCATTAGTGTGGCCATCTTGAAAATATTGTTATTGCTACCTATAATTAAAGGAAGCTTATATCAACATGGGTTTTTCACTTAAAGACTTCTTTTTATGTCTGGTTGGTGTGTGTATGTGTTTTGGATTTTTAAAGTAACTTTTACAATCTGAGTCATGTCACTACAATGTCTGCAGTGTGGCAGTTTATAGTGATGTTTAGTACTGGGGCATCATGCCGCAGTCATGTGGCATCATGTCTCACCCAGTCACATTATCCTGACACCAGACCGACCAATCCTAACAACTAACCTCTTAATGCTGAGCACCAAGCGAGGCAGCTGTTAGTATAAATTTTTTGTCTTTGGTATGACTCAGCTGGGGTTTGAACCTGCGACATCCTGCATCTGAGGTGGATGCTCTAACCACTTACGCCACAGGAGTAGTCTTTCTTGTTATTCCTAAATGAAAATGATATCACAAACTTCCAACTCGGCTCCTTTCCAGCCATCTTGAAAAGCTTGTTATGATTCCTTCTAAACAGAAAGTCATATTGCCATGAGGTTTTCATCAGAAGATTTCTTTTGGGCTCAGGTTGGTCCTAAATGAACATGATGCTTATCTGAAAATACGACCACCATGGTGACTATCTTGAAAATCATTTCATTGCTACTCCTCCTGAATAGATGGCCATATTGACAGAGGTTTTTCCAGAGAACTTAAAATTATGTATCTAGTTCATCCTAAATGAAACTAGTGCTGATATTAAATTCAGTATGGCCACCACAAAAGCCATTTAAAAATCAGAGCATAATAATATCAGGAATGGTTTCAAAAGCAGTTAAAAAGAAGAAGTGGTCCTACCTTGAATTCATGGAAATTCTTCTTTTTTTTTTTTGCCAGTAGAGTGTCTGCCTTGTTTCTCAGAGTTTTCTTAATGGCTCCTATTTCTTGTGTGGATTTTTTTCCATGCTATTCTCACTCCTGATATATTGTACTCTAAATGGCTTGGAGTTGTAGGAAACCAGAGAAACCAGCAGAAAACCAATGAATAGGGCAGTTTCACAATTACACTTGAATGTTTTGTTAGGAGAGATCAGATCCTCAGTTTGCAAATATGTAAAACATTTGCTATGTTACATTGTCTGTCATCAGTTATTGCATTTAGTTTTCCAGGAAAGATATTAAATTCCTCTAAATTAAGGTCAGGCTCAATGCAAAGGGCATGAAGTGTGGGCAAGGACATAAATTTCCCGTCTGTTCTGAATATTTATGAAACTATAAAATGTTGATGTAAAGATATCTGTCTTTAAGAAAGAAGTAACCAGAGCATCAGAATATGTGTAAAATTCATCATAAATTCTTTGATGTAACATCACTGGAGATTAAATCCTAAACAGTTTGTGCAGGCGAGTGCTGTCAATTTTACATCAAGGGGACTTTATAGAGAGGCAGCTTTTCTGACTTTCCTTGAGTTAAATGTATGGGATTAACAAGCTACGCTTTCAAAGATCCACAAAAATGTTTTTAATTGGACTTACATGGATTACCTCCACCAGCCATATTTAACTAATTATGTGTCATTTTACCACATCACTTCTTTAAACTCTGCAACAACCCAGATTATGGCTTATTGTCCTTTGTGCATTAGCAGATAGAAAAGATAGGTCTCACCTGTCTGCATATATAACGAATGTGCTGATTTTGTGTTAAATTGAAGGTTTTTGAAAGTCACTAAGCCTGGATCCATCTTTCTCACATGAACAAGTTTAGCATGCTCCAGATACCATTGGAAATAAAGTAAGAGTCTCAAACCTGAACAAATTAAAAACAATATAAATTTTGTCCAGTTTTGAAAAGGAAGACTTGAAGATCATACTTGAATATGATATGGGCAAACATATAGTGCAGAACCAATTGACATAGTTTGTGGAAAACAGAGTGGTGGCACAAAAAAACAGAGATTCATTGGTGTAGACGCACCTCACAGCACTATCTTCAGGTGGTTTTCATTGTTTCGGGGTGGTTGTTTTTTTGCCCTCTTAAGCATGGTGAAAGATAGGTATAACTTTCTGGCAGCTACAATGATGGTGGCAGCAGGATTTGTGTTACTGATTTATCTTAAACTCTTTGCAGTTCTTAAATGGGAGTGGGTGGTGGGATACATCATCTTGTGGACACATTTGAGATGCAGAGTTCTGTAGAATACTTGTATTAGAATTGCTCAGAATTCACTACATATACGTTAGTAGAATAATAAAAATTGCTATCATTAAATTATTTAATTCTTGAAAGACAATGCATTATGATTCTCCACATTACAAGTTAGTTTTCAGAGTAAAACGGTGTGCAGTTTTGATGAAAAAAGTGTTTGTTCCTTTTTTCCAGCCAATGCATGATGAGTATGATCTCCGACAAGAACAGCTCAACAAATTGTCACTTCTGTCCTCCAAGAAATTTCTGCAAACTTTGTTAGAGATTTTTAATGAACACGTGGTAAGTTAAATCTAGATGTGTTCATCAGTCTTGGTGTCTTCATGCCTGATTTGCTGCATCCAGTTGGTAGAGCATTAGACTTGTACTTAAAGAGTACTAGATTCAGTACCTATTAAGGCAAGCCCAGTCAGCAGCCTCAATGCTTACTATGGAAGGGCACTTAGATCCCCGTTTGCTTTTGATGATATATGTTCAAATAAAGTGCTGAACATGCTGTTAAAAAGCAAGAAAGCATCAATATCTGCTGGCTTGAATGTCCCATCATTTTATAGTGTACTAAGATGAATTTTATAAACAGTATGAGAATCGTTTGTAAATAATAGAATTTTGTGCATAAATTTGGAAGTAATTTTGTCACTACTGTTTATGTTTAAACATGTACACACCCCCATATTAGAACTTACAAATGAAAAAGTAGTAATTCAGGGGACTGTGGTGGAATGATTGTTTGTCTTCCTGTCTATGTTTTAAATTGTGTTTATCTTCTAGTAGATGTTTTCACTGAGTACATACCATTACTCTTCAGGAAAAATCGTTAAGCTGTTTTCATCTTAATACATCTTATACTCACCAACATATGGATTATGCTTTTATGGTACATAGAAAAAGCAATAAGAAGTTGAGTTTTTTACTCTCATGTCTTTAATCCCACACATTACATAAATTTTAGAATATTCTAGAAAAGCAGACTGTTGTGAAAGGATAAACTAAGAGTACTGTTGTCCATGATACACCTACATGTACTTTCTTAAAATTATCATTATGTTCTGTTTATAGCAGCTGTATGTCACAAATTTCCAAGAAACTTGTGGGTTTCTTCAGTATGAAAAGTTATCTTGCAGACTTGGATAGTGGACCAGTCTATACTTTAAAACACTGGTACAAGATGTTAAGTGAAGGAGGTTTTATCATTTTGACTCATGTTGGTAAAGGACTAAAAGATGTTAGAGGTGTGGGATCTTTTTAAAGTTAAAAATTTTGTTGGATGAGATAAAGGGCAAGCAGTAGTGCTTTACAAAATATAAAAAAAAATTTGATTTGGGGGAATTAAAAGGTTAAAGGTCCTGGTTACTGAATGAAAGAATAAAAATTGTAGACCATGTACCTTGACCAAAGTTTTGGAGAGATGATATGAAAGAGACTTCTTGATTTTGGGTCTGGCTCGAAGAGAAATCAGTTTTACAGAATAACTTTTGTTGTAGAATAAGTTGCTTGACCAATCTTTGTGGATGGCTTGCACTTAGTGTTATATAGAACAACAGAGCTTCTAGGATCTTAAGGTCAAAGGTCACATATATGATAAGGCTAATAAGAAAACGGATTTTGCACATAAAATTGAGTTCAGGAGCACACACCTTACCCAGAGGTCAAGGTCATTGAGACTTGTTGATGATCTCTGCAGTCAGTCATACTCTAATAGTACTTGTGTAGATGACTATTAAAAATGGGGCAGATATATACTCAGATTAAATACTCATTCAGCCATTCTTTTTTGGACAAAAATTGATGGTATGTTTCCAATACTTTTCTGTGCTACATGGAGATGGATATTCAAGGAAGAGTAGTGCAGGAATATACACACCACCTAATACATTTTACATAGCAATGTGAAAAATATCAGCTTTTCAAATAGTTATATCCTCTGTTATTTAATAAGCAAGCATTCTTAAAGACAGTTTTAGTTATTTTAATTATTTACAATTTTAGTTTATGTTAAAATATACCAAACTGTAAACAACATATCCAGGCTTCTGCATCATAGAACATTGCTAAACATTTTGATTAATAGATGGTACTCCAGATTTGGAAATCTCTTGAAATGTGCGAATGTGACCTTCTGATTGGTCAAAATATATTTGAGTCAAGTTTAAAGACAGAGGAGTCAGGCATGTTGATCCTAAGACTCTGAACTTAGTTTCCACTATCAACCAATCAGAAATGAACTTTCAAAAGTTAAACATTTGTGATTGGTTTCTAGGTCTGCACTTTTTGGTTAAATGTTATGTAGAGCAAACAGTTCAGTCTCTGATCTGCCAGTACACCATAGAACAATAATGTACACAGAAATAAATACAGTAAGCTTGATTGCAACCTTCATGCTTATCCATTGTATCTACCTCCTTATTTTACCCAAGGTGCGTGGTTCAGGAGCACTTGTGATATCCTCCCTGTTGGATTTCTTGACCTTTGCACTGTGTGCCCCGTACAGTGAAACAACAGACAGCTCACACTTTGACTCTCTTCTAGAACTGGTAGCAGCCAATGGCAGAATTATCTTCAAATTGTTCCAGGTATAGAAAGCAAGCATAGTGTCTATTCCATATGCATAGGCATTCTCTTGCATTTAGTAAAATTTTTAAAATTATATATCACATTTGTTTTATAAAAGTGAAGAGCAGTCATTCATGCCATGAAAACAAATTTTAGTACCATTCATATTCACTTAGTAGTCGAGTCCAGCTGCAAAAAGCGTAGATCCAGTGTCTATGCTGTTTGTAGGACTGATAAGAAACTGCATAGATCCAGATCTTCTGGTCCATAATACAATGGCAGATCTGGGTCTGTGCAGTTTGCAGTTGGACTGAACTTATAAGTCAGTATATATGATAATCAGTAAGTAAAATTTGTAATGTTGGCTATGTTAGGAATCATAAGGATTTTCAGATTGTTATTGGTGGCAAGTTTGCTGTGTCATGTAAATTGGTTCTCTAATTAAGTAAGATAATTATTAACAGTGTTTAGTGCAAACCATTTGGCAAAAGCTAAATTTAAAGATGAACTATAAAATGTGTCAACTAAGATTGTTGTTGTCATAGTTACAAAGTGTACCTGCTGTAGCCTTTGTCTTATTTATCTTTTGTAGCATCCATCCATGACTATAGTAAAAGGAGCAGGCTTGGTGATGAAGGCCATTATAGAGGTAAAGTTTGCTAAGATTGGTCTTTTTGTCTGTATAGACTCTTGTGTAAATTTTCATTAAATATGCAAAATGTACAAATTTATGAACATAAGGCAGAAATATATTTTCCACAAGTTTCCTTCAAAGCAATAGTCAACATGTTTGTGTAACTTTGTTTCAAAACAGTCTGTGCCTTTTTATCCTCACAATATGTAATATTGGGGTGATATTGCTGTCACTATGTCCATCTGTCTGTTTTGTTTCTGTAACGTTTTCTTTTTCTGGAGCTCAACTCTCAAACTGTCAAAGTTATTTCAGCAAAACTTGGTACATATGTCAGTCAAGTTGCATAGAAGTACTTTTTGATACTTAACATTTCCTGCATTCAATATTTTTAACATTTCCTGCATTCAATATTTTTAATGTTTCCTGCATTCAGTATTTTTTACATTATAATGGAAACAAAGTATAGCCTAATTAGTATATTAATTGAATTGACCGGAAGTTGTCTGCATATTGAAATTACTTGACTATAGGGTACATTCTGCAGGAGTCTTTACATCAGCAGGAAACCGGGGGATATGTCCTATCTTGATAACTCTTGTGGTTGATAGGTCGTATACCAATCTACATTCTGCCACAGGATCCTAATTGTCAGATCTGACCATATGCAATCCATCACTTTTTATGGACTTTTCTTGGGAAGTTGATGATGACCACAGAGGTAGTGACCAGTTTCCTGTATATTTAAAAAATAATACACCTGAACATCAAGGGACAGATCAGAGATGGAAATTGATTAAAGCAGATTGGGAAACATTACATTATCCTGGCATAAAGGGCTTTCAAGTTTGCATGAATGATGCCCATCTGCCATTAGATATGGCTACCATTACTATAAATAGAAAAGAATGTACATTAAGTAACATCTTCTCACAAACAGAACAGCCGAATTTGACCAAATTAGACAGAATGCATCATGGCAAGAAGGTCTTGTAGAATTTGACCAAATTAGACAGACAGCGTCATGGCATGAAGGTCTTGTACAGTTGACCAAATTAAACAGAATGCATCATGGCATGAAGGTCTTGTAGAATTTGACCAAATTAGACAGAATGCATCATGGCATGAAGGTCTTGTAGAATTTGACCAAATTAGACAGAATGCATCATGGCATGAAGGTCTTGTAGAATTTGACCAAATTAGACAGACAGCATCATGGCATGAAGGTCTTGTAGAATTTGACCAAATTAGACAGACAGCATCATGGCATGAAGGTCTTGTAGAATTTGACTAAATTATAATGCATCATGGCATGAAGGTCTTGTAGAATTTGACTAAATTATAATGCATCATGGCATGAAGGTCTTGTAGAATTTGACTCAAATTAGACAGAATGCATCATGGCATGAAGGTCTTGTAGAATTTGACCAAATTAGACAGACAGCATCATGGAATGAAGGTCTTGTAGAATTTGACCAAATTAGAATGCATCATGGCCTGAAGGTCTTGTAGAATTTGACTAAATTATAATGCATCATGGCATGAAGGTCTTGTAGAATTTGACTAAATTATAATGCATCATGGCATGAAGGTCTTGTAGAATTGACCAAATTAGACAAAATGCATCATGGCATGAAGGTCTTGTAGATTTGATCAAATTAGACAGAATGCATCATGGCATGAAGGTCTTGTAGAATTTGACCAAATTAGACAGCATCATGGAATGAAGGTCTTGTAGAATTTGACCAAATTAGAATGCATCATGGCATGAAGGTCTTGTAGAATTGACCAAATTAGACAGAATGCATCATGGCATGAAGGTCTTGTAGAATTTGACTAAATTATAATGCATCATGGCATGAAGGTCTTGTAGAATTTGACTAAATTATAATGCATCATGGCATGAAGGTCTTGTAGAATTTGACCAAATTAGACAGAATGCATCATGGCATGAAGGTCTTGTAGATTTGACCAAATTAGACAGACAGCATCATGGCATGAAGGTCTTGTAGAATTTGACCAAATTAGACAGACAGCATCATGGCATGAAGGTCTTGTAGAATTGACCAAATTAGACAGACAGCATCATGGCATGAAGGTCTTGTAGAATTTGACCAAATTAGAATGCATCATGGCATGAAGGTCTTGTAGAATTTGACTAAATTAGACAGAATGCATCATGGCATGAAGGTCTTGTAGATTTGTACAAATGAAGCCAACCTGCCATCAGATATGGCCAGCAGTAAAAATAAACCTTGAAATGATTTCTTGTCAAAAACCACGTAGCAGAATTGGACCAGATTTGGCAGAATGCATCCTAGCATAAAGGACTTTAGGGTTATGTAATAAAAACCTATTTAGAAGATTTTCTAAGAAGTGGTTAGCAGAATTTGACAAGATACTGGAACACCTTTACATATTTGGCAAATGATGCTAATGTGCCGTCAGATGTAGACAAAGGTACAGAAGAGGGAAACACTGAAAAAAATTGTTTTCATAACAATCAGCATTATTGGTGGAAATGTGTATTGAAGGCATTCTGCTGATCCCAAGTCCTTGGTCAACTCAGCTTGCTTTTGGTTATTTGGCAGAAGTTATCCTCGTGACTCTTGGGACTCTTGAAAGAAGACTCATTATTTGAGAGAGTTCCCGTTGTTTTTCAGCATAGAATTTAATAATTTTAACATCAAACTAAACAAATTTTATTAATTTCATTATTCTACTTTTAGATGGCCTGAATCCACTGTTCATCAGTCTGTTTGTCCCCACTCGCTGTTTTTAACTTCTCAAAGATTGCTGGGCCAGTTTGGATAAACTTTTTAGAAATATTCCTTTTGGTTCCCCCTAGCAATTGTGTGGCCCCTGTAGCAATCATATAGTAATTATATTTTCAACTTCTCCAGAATAACTGGGTCATTTTTTATCAAATATGGAAAAAATGTTTTTTACAAACAGACTGTCAAATTGATTTGTACCTAGGTGACACCCCTGACAATGGTTTGGCTTCAATTTGAACCAAATAGTAAACTTGCTTTTAGATTCTTTTCTTGAATGGCTTAGTTAAAATTGGTCAGAATTGGTTGGAATGTTCCTTACGACATGCTCTAAATTTTTTGTCTGGGATTGCTTCCCTAGCAGTGATGTGGCTTCTTCGACAGCCTTATAGAAAACCTATTTTCAGAATGATTGCTGTCAGTTTTGATGAGACTTGGCTTGAATGTTTCTTAAGACATGCACTATTAAAATTGCCCTGGAAAGCTCCTCAAGCAATGGTGTGGGTTTTCTCAGTAACCAGGTGGACTGCCATCTTTTGACTTCTCCAGTACAGCTGAGCCATTTTGATAAAACTTGGCAGGAATGTGTCATTGAATATGCTGTGTTCAAATTGGCTTTGCAATGGCTCTCCTGGCAATGGTGTGGCTTGCATAGCAACCATGTAGAAAACCAATTTTGAACTGAGCCATTTTGATCAGACTTGCTACAAATGTTTTTCTGGTTAAGCTCAATCAGATTTTGTGCTCGAACCCCCCCCCCCCAGCAATTGTGCAGCTTTCAAAGTAACTGGGAATGGTTTAGAGAATTTTAATTCAGTTTAGTAGGAATGGAGGGATGATTCATATGGCATGTCCTACCAGATTTTTTTGTATCCATGCTGGCTTTCAAGCAATGGTATTGCTTCCATAGCAGCTCAGTGGAAAACATATTTTTTATTTCTTGTGAATATTTGAGCCATTTTTGATCAAATTTGGTTGAAATTTTCGTTGAACATATTATACCACAATTATGCTTGGCATGGTTTCCTCTATCAACAATGTTGTTTCCAATGCAGTCATTGAATAAATCTGTTTTAAGTTAGAGTAATCTCCTGATTCACACGTATTCAACTTAAGCGAATATTGCATTTACACGAATTAATAATAACACCCAGGTAGAAAAAGCAAATATTGCATTTACATGAATTAATAATAACACCCAAGCAGAAAAATACACCCAGTGATGTATGACATATATATATATATATATATATATATATATATATATATATATATATATATGCGCGAACGTGCATTATGGGTTCTCAAGCAGGATTCTGGAAGCTTTTCTTCATCTCATTGTCACCAATGTGGTATCAGCATCTCCGCTTAATGCTCTCAGTTAAGAGCTCTCATAACCCTGACGCTTCATTAAGTGTTCAGGATGAGTGATTCTGCAAGTGCTTCCATCTCTGCAAGGAAAACAAAAGCTGTAACTCTGGACGACAAACTTGAAGTTTTGGAGAGATATGAAAGAGGTGAGAAGACAAAGGAAGTTAGATGTGTTACAAGGCTCATTGAGTCAATGCAGAGCAGAGAAAATTAGAGTCCTGTAAGAGTGCTACACATTTATCTCCTGCCTATGTTTCATTAACAAGAACTTGTCCCCAGGCTGACCACCCCCATTTGAGAGATATCAACACCATCTTTTGATGTGTTCAACTGGGATGAATATTTGGCTACCCATTGATGAATGTATTAAAGATTGATGTCCTTTTTCTTTTTTTTGTGTGTATTTCTTATGATGTAACTGAATCAGTGTGTTTACAAATTTTTTTGTTACATAATAAATAAAGTATTGGTTTAAAAAAGTTTTAGTTCGGTACCTTTGGTATCATATATGTGAGATCTAAGGAATGTAACCCCTCACTTTTCTAATATTTCCAGTGGGAAAATTCACTTTGTGTTGCACATATTCAACATATGTGAGGTATCTCAGGAATGCAATATAAGCATAAATCAGGGGTTGACTGTATTTCTCTTCAGAATGCAAAGTCATTGTGTTCCAGCTGAGGCAGTTTTTGGTCCTGCACTACCAAGATTTTTGGAACCTCCTATCAGTGATGCGACTTAGATAGCAAGCAGGTAGAAAACATGTTTCCTACTCATTCTTAAGTATGGCTCAGAGAGTTGTACTTGAAAATGGTAGGAATGTTCTTTAGGAGAGCTGTGCCAGAATTGTGTTCAGATTGGTTCTCTTAGCAATGGTGTGACTTCTTTAGCTACCTCCCATCAAGTACAGCTGTTGTTGCTAATATATTAAACTTGGCATAAAACAACTTTCTCTCCAAACTTACCTGATCGTATTGGACCAGATTTGTTAGTGAGAGATCTAGCATGAATGCCTTTCACATTCATATGAAGGATTTCAGTACAACTTCTAGTTCAGCTGAAGTTATGTAGAATAGAAATAAACGACATGTCAGATACCATTTAGTTTCAAACAAATAGGTGGATTTTATCTCGACATTGTTGTCTTTCAACCCAAGTTACCTGCCATATTACTGCTTCATTTACCTTTTAAACCAGTGTAAGTCATGTGAATGACACAATGTCTAGTTGTTTGCTGTGAAATATTGTTGTCATAAATCTCATGAACTTTGGTGTCATAAATCTCATCTTTAAAACCCTGTTTATTGCATGATAGAAATAAGTTATTTCATTCACTACATTGTTGGTAATAATTCCTTTGTGGAAACAATAGAAACCCTTAAATTACTGCCAGAAACATACATTTTTGCAAAACCATGACAATTTATACCCATAAGATAAAATAAGCTTCGTTTTTGTTTTATGAGTTTTAATGCCAGTTTTCAGCACATGATAGGCTATACATGTCGTCCAGTATAGTTTGGTGGGGGAAGAACCACTGACTTTGGGAAGCTACTGGCAAGCTTTTTCATGTATCCATGTTGGTCAAGCCAAGGCTCAGACTTGCGTGGACAGAGGTGAAATGTGCAAGTGATCCTTTAACTTGTGCATCTTAGGCCACTTGGTCAATGCATGGCCCCAGATGATAATAATAACAACAACAATAAAAAAAATAATTCCCGCGCTTTACCGCATGTACTCGGTTATTAATCAAATTCAACTGCAAACTTGACAGACCCAGATCTACCATTTCACTGTTTCAGCAGACCTGTGCCTGTACCGTTTGTTAGGAGTAATCAGTAGAACAAACAACATAGTCCCTGATTTGCTGGTGCATATAGTGTACAGATTGGGGTTAATATTTTTTGCAGTTGGTTTTGACTTGTATGCAACTATATGTGGTAATGTTATTTGTTAGGAAGGGGATGCAGAGATTGCAGCCAAAATGCAGGACCTGGCTTTATCCGAGGGGGCACTGCCCAAACATCTCCATGCTGCCATGTTTACACAGAGCACTGACAATCGCATGCTGACCAACAGGTAGGAATAGATTTCATTTCAGAAATTGTTTTAACAGCTGCACATTTTAGTATTTATACCTTAAAGTAGTCTGAATTTGAAAAAGCATTGCATACCATGCAGCTTGAAATTAGGCAATCTTTATGGTGTAGTCTACATGTTATTTTACCAGGTGTATTGTATCATTATGAACTTGGAGAGACTAGACATAAAATAAGCTTTCAATATGTATCTCTTCAGATAATGAGAAAGAAACGTTTGTATGCAGTTTTAATAATTGCGGTAACAATCCTGTTAAATTAAAATGAGAAAGTCAGCAGAAAGTGTCGCAAGAGATTTGGAAATATTTAGTGGTTTAATTCTTGTCTTAAATCAGCTGTGCAGGCTTTGATTCCGAATATAATGCGATTGCAAAATTTGGGTCATGCAAAAATTCATATACTAGAATACTCTATTATATATGACTTTGATACATAGAGTCATAGTGGAAGTGTTTAGGCTTCCTTTTCCATAATATTGGATGAGAAATATGCATTCTTAACTACTAGTTGTTAATGACAGGGGAAGATGTTTAAGAATGTGTATCAGTATCACTGCCCAGCAAATAATGCTAAACAGGTGCTTCCTGTGTACACATGTTCTTTTTGTGTTCCAGACAGCTAAGTCGACATCTTGTGGGCCTATGGGTCACAGGTCATCCTACCGCCATGGGCTTGCTTCGGAGGATAATGGTAAACTCCATCCATCTGTTTTCATTTTTATTAGTCTAGTTTTGGATCATTCAGATTAAATTTTATTAATGTTATTTTATGGTACATCAGGTTTTAACAGTGTATATGGAGTACTCTTGACAATTCATGTGTGTTGTTTTAAAAAATCACAACCTTGAGTAGGAGACTATTTTATCTATGCACGACCATGGCAGTTCAGATAAAAAAGTATTTCATGTTCCATTCACTTTTGAGTTGGCTTAAATACAAGAGTTTAATCAATAGTTGTGAATGGTATTAGTCAGAATCACTGACAGATGCAGATCAGTCTTTATACTGTTACAGCTAAGTTCTGATTATTATAAGTGTAAAGGGTTCAAAACTAACAGTTACATTAAAATATTCAATCAATGGAGTGTTCTTTTGCTAATGTATACTATTTGTAATACAGTATATGACTTCGTATTTCATTTTTTTAACACAGCCCAGTGGATTACTAACATATCTAGATTCTACAGATGAAGTACCAGTTACTGAAGAAGATAAGCTGAATGTGAGAGATAACCTGAAGCTAGCACAGGTACAGTCAGTGATATACAGTTAAACCTGTGTTATCTGGCTTTAAGTGAGACCAGAAGTTTATGTGGATTAAACAGTCAGTAGTAATACTCAGTTTGAAATTAATTATGCTATATTGAATTTTGCGGCCACAATAGTTAGGGATGTAGTATATTCAGGGCCTCATTAGTCAGGTCACAGATTCCAGGAAGTGGAAAGGAATTTTGTACAGCTTTGAGTAACGGCTTATTTTATGGATAGAGTGTGATTTAAATATTATATGGTGTATCATGAAATTTACAATATATGTTCTGTTTAATATCTGAACTAATTCTTTCTTTGCTATATGTCAGCTGACATAGATCTGCTGTGTGTTTATGTAAATGTTATTGTAAACATGATCCAATTTTTGGGAGGTTATTTTTAATTCTGAGTAATGAATAAGTCAGGTATTATTCATAATTATAGATGTCAGTCTCCATGACACCTCATCTGTCCATTTTGGTCACTACTCTCTAGAAAAAAATCAAACGCTAAGTAATTATCAGAAATTGATTTTGTTGCTTATGTTTTCTCTATGCATGCAAATAAACTCAATCCATTGTGTTTGTTAATGTATATTTATATGCCATGAGTTATAATCCTTATTTATCCAGATCCATGAAAATAAGATATTTTGGAAATATATTTTAGAATCATTTTAAGATGGTATCCATGTGGTGGCCATATTGGATGTCAGATCAGCACCATTTTCATTTAGTTTCAACTGGGCATCATAAGATGTCTTTTGACAAAAAACCCATGTCAGTATGACTTTTTTCAGGTAGAGTTGTGAAAAGAAGATTTTCAAAAGGGCTGCCATGGTGACCATATTGGATGTCAGATCAGTACCATTTTCATTTAGGACCAACTTAACATCATAAGAAATCTTCCAGTGAAAAGTTCATGTTGATATGATCCCGTTCTGGAGGAGTAGCAATATGATTTTCAAGATGATTGCCATTGTGGCCATATTGGACATCAGATTGGAACCATTTTCATTCATGAGCAGCTAAAATATAGAGGAAATTTTGCAAAAATCTCATACTGATATGATTATTCGTGTAGTAGAAGTAGCAATAACGATATTTATAGCTACTTTGTTGCCTATATCAGATGTCTGCCTGACACCATTTTCATTTATGACCAACTAGACACCACAAGTCTTTTAGTGAAATCTCCATGTTGATATAACTATGCTATCCTTGGAAGAGGAGTAGTGATGATAAGATCTTCAAAACAGCTACTGTTTGCCATATTGGATGACCAAGCATTACCATTTTCACTTAGGATCAACTAGATCCTGAGATGAATGTATGTGTCAAGTTTTATTGCAATTCTCCTAGTAGTTTAGGAGGAATAATGATAACAAATTTGTACTAACAGCTGGACAGATGACAGACATCTGACCATCCCATAGGGTCTTCTGGTCTATCACCAGTGGAGATAATAATAATAATAATAATAATAATAATAATATCGATAATGATAATAATAATAATGTTGATAAGAATGGTTTTCACACAACAGGAGCATCAAAACAGGAAAAAGAAAAACCTCCAGCTGCAGATAATTGAGAAAAAGGTAGAAGAGTTCCTGCAGCATTGGCGAGCCAAAATTGGATTGGAAACAAAACAGGTGATAATTCTTTTCCACTTTATTTTTCTTTGATGATGGGGATGGTAATAATATGGATGATACTGATGATGATGGTTTTGATTTTGACAATGATATTGATGATGAAGATTGAGATGGTAGCAATGATAATGCTGATAATGATAATAATGGAGATTCAGGTGATGCTGAAGGTTGTGAAGGTGGTGGTGGTGGTGAAGGTAGTGGTAGTGATAAAAAGTGATAGTGGTGATTATGGTGATGGTGATAATGATAATGGTGATGATGGTGATGAAGTTGATAACAGTGGTGATGATCATGATTATAGTGGTTATGGCGATGGTAATAATGGCAGTTTTCATGATGACAAGCAAACTTGATGCTTATTATATGAGTAAAGTAACAGTTATATTTAACATACAGTCAAATCTGTTTTAAGTAGCCATATGAAAAGTAAAATAAATGTTCATTTAAGACAATTGGTTGCTTAATAGAGGTTATTTCTCTGATACTTACTTTAGCACAATTAATCCTGGTAGTGTGGCTGGTTCAGGCAGGTGATTGCTTACAGACCCCAAAACAAAACTGAAATGAAAACAATGGAGAGTAAATTAAAAAACAATGGAAACCAATTGAGAACAAATGCAGATGGAATTACAGAATGAATGTAGATGAATGTATTTTAAAAAGAATGGAGAAGGCAAATATAAAATGATGAATGATAAACAAAACTGAAACAAAATGCAGATGTATTTCATGAATCGATTACTTTCAAGCTCCAGTTGAATTTCTGTCGGGATTTAATTATTACATGTACAATTTTCACCCCTTACAAGTTGTGGCGTAATGTGTTCTTGTCAGGCAGTCATGAACTGTTGTTGATGTGCTGTCATCACCTGCAGTTGTATCTGTACAGTTTGTATTCAAACAAAGAAGGAAATCAAATTTTCTTTGCTGGTAAATACTCCGCAACTCTTCGTTCATTGCAGTTGCAATTATATTTTTATTTATCTTAAAATGTTTTTTGTTTTTGATGCATTTACATTTTTTTTTTAAGCAAAATTTTGATTAGACAAGCTGAGAAGCATTAGCACACAGTTGAAAGAATGTTTATGTATGCATATTATTGCACCATGGATCACAATTTGATATACCAATAGTATAGTAATAGTATTGGATCAAATTGCTTTATACCAACACTTTAAAAACCATATTATTTTTAATGTATGTGGTATAAAAATGAAATGAACAACAGAAGCAAAATACAAATCAAAATTTACCTGAAACAAACACTGAATGAAAAAATATGAAATGATTGCTAAAATAGAAGCCTGAATGAAATGCAAATGGAATGCAAACAAAATAAATTGAGAATGCAGTATCAATGCAAATTAAGTGCAGATAAATGCAAATTTGGTTTAAGGGTTTGTAAATATAGACGACCTTTAAGACATCCTAGCAGTTGAAAACATCATGATATCAGTATTCATTTTAATAATGATGTTTCAGATTAAGGTGGGAAAAAAATGATTTCTTCTTTAAGTACATTACCAGTCAAAATACATGAGGAGTACATACACTCTCTTGCAAATCAAATCCAAAAGTGAAAAAGAAATTTGCTATGACGTTTGGCTTGTTGTAACAATAGAAGTGTTAATATCAGTTTACCAAGGTTAAAGTCAGACTAGAGTGGTCTCCACTTGATTGAGGGATTTTTGCCAAATCCTGTGAGTCGTCACTCCTTCCACTAGTACCACAGAACACACACTTTCTCAGGGCATCAGAAATACAGAATTTCACTTGTTCCTTGCCATCTGTTGATTTATTCTTTGGAATCTTCTCACCTCAGGAAAGTATATTCCAGCTATTTTTTTTATTTCTGATTCTATCTTTACTGAAGATGAATAGCTTGCACTTCATTAGTCTAATATAGTCACAGAATAAGTTTATCAGTGTCATATTAATTACTTGCCTGTGGTCTATTGTACTTTCACTTGTATATGAACTGTATCAAGTAATTAATTTGTTATTACATGTTGCAAGATCATTCCTGTTTATTTTTTTGGCATTTTTCTTTATTCATAGCATCGGACTCACAGTAAATTGAATAAAAGAAATGACTGAATCAGTGGTGTATGCCACTGGCCTGGTCTGAACACAAATATCAACACACTGAGTAGGATTTAGTCTGTGGCGCACAAGCTGTTCAAACTGTCTGAAGACAACCACCTGTTAATTGAGATTTGGTGCAGTTGAAGCCATACATGCATTGTGCTTTTACATTGGTCTGGGGATGTATGGGTGAGCAGTTAGCTTTTGGTCGTCTTGATAATTATCGGTGGTAATAACAGCCAGTAATTATCAAAGTGACAGATCCTGACATCTAAGGAACACACATCAGTAAGGATTATAGGGTTACTTTACCACTTTGTGGGGATTAAAGTAAGGTACTTTATCATCATAATGGAACAGATATATATGTGTTGAATTTAGAAATCAACAAATGTTCATGAGATTTCCATATGTGAACTTGCACTTGAAGGGTAAAGTTTATATTTTTGCACTAATATGCAGGTGTTGTTAGGGTAGTGGCCATCCCAGAGTGTACTTTGGTACACAAAACTTTGTGCCAAGTGATTCTGACCATAAAAAGTGAGTGGGCACTGGTCAGGACAGCCATTCATGTTGGGGACCACTGTATTGTAACGTGAACAACAATGTCATGTCATGTCATCTAACGCATATGTATCACATGACACTAACTTGGATTGCTTCTACTGCTTGTATATTGCAGCTGAAGCTGCTTTCTGATAATTAACAGATCTACGCTAAATATATAATGTGTCAGCACAAGGACTGACTGGTGATTCCATTTCAGAAATTGACTTGTGACACCCTTTAAGTAATGTACACTGTAAACAGTTCTTACTATGTACTTGTTACATTTTACTGTTACATATTGCAGATTACACTAGCTTTTATCTTCATTTTTATGTTTTCGAAACTTTCATATTGTTTCTTGAAAAGTTTGAAGCATCTTGGTTGGAATTATTTATTCAGTGATTAAAAGTGGACTAACACCTGTAAACATTGTCACCTCCAACAAATAGGACACTTAACTAAAGAGATGTTGTTTGGACACAATGTCCTTTAAAGCAAAGAACAGCCTGTACTTTGCAACTGTTATGATTTTTAAACAGGGAAGTCAACATTTTTCACTCGGCATGGTTGTACCAAAGATGCTTATCCCTTGAACAACCATTGTGAAACAGTAAAGTTTAAAGTTGCAGTTGCTTTTTTTATAATTATAATTGTGATTATTCTTAGCCTGGGTACTTATTCTTTAATGTGACCAAAATAAACAAGTGAAGTTATCTTTGGGTCTGGTTAACTTTAATGTGATATATACTTCCAAGATAGATTGTTTGCAGTAATGCATTAGAGTAACAGTTAAGCTTGGGCTAGAATATTGACCTACCACTTGGGTTAATCCAATTAAAATGTGGTTTGCATTCAGTTAAGTATGTTAGCAAATAATTAAGACAACTATTTTACTCTTGAGTCAATCAGAAAATTGACTGGTGTTATAAAGATGCCAATTTTTGCATTTGAAGAAGGCAGAAGTACACACCGAATAGACAGAGGTGCTAACATTTCTTTTTAATTGGAACACTTTCCTTACCTAATATGATAAGGTTATATATTCAAAGAAGAAATCAGTTTTAAGAGTAAAATGAGTTTCTTGACTAATAGTTACCTAATCATAATAAGCAAATGTAAAATTTGAGATTTTCAGCATTATTAATTGATACTTTACTTTCTTTCTATGAGTATATATGGCTCAACCTCTGATGAGTACATGACTGTGCCTCTGCTGAGTATATATGGCTGTGCCTCTGTTGAGTATAAATGGCTGTGCCTCTGTTGAGTATATATGGCTATGCCTCTGTTGAGTATAAATGGCTGTGCCTCTGTTTAGTATATATGGCTATGCCTCTGCAGAGTATATATGGTTATGCTACTGATGAGTAGATATGGCTATGCCTCTGTTGAGTATATATGGCTATGCCTGCCTCTGTTGAGTATATATTGCTATGCCTCTGTTGAGTATACATGGCTTTGGCACTGATGAGTAGATATGGTGATGCTACTGATGAGTATATATGGATGTGCCCTGTTGAGTATATATGGCTGTGCCTCTGTCGAGTATATATGGCTGTGCCTCTGTTGAGTATATATGGCTGTGCCTCTGGTGAGTATATGTGGCTTTGCCTTTGAGGAGTATATATATGGCTGTGCCTCTGTTGAGTATATGTGGCTGTGCCACTGATGAATATATATATGGCTGTGCTTCAGTTGAGAGTATATGGTTGTGCTACTGATGAAATTTCATTTCAGGTTGATTGTTTTATGGTAGGTCTTTAAATTCTTTGTTTGTAGCAACCATGAATATCCATGGTGACATTATATATATGTATGTATTTGAACAGTTTGTTTAAGGTCATTAACGTATGATATATGAGTACAATATTTATAAGGTAATCCAAAATTTATAATGTTTTTTAAGATGGCCAAGAATTTTGGGGCAACTATTACGGCACAGCTTTTCGATTTAAAGACTTGTCAGGATAATATTATACATTATTTTGAAAATTTTGTTCATTTTTCTGTACAGAACAACGAACAAAAGCCAATTGTTTTGCGGAAGAGAAGACAGCGCATCAAAAGTGAAGCAAACTGGCCATTATTTTACTATCATTTTAATAAGGACCATGCCAAACCAAACCTTATTTGGAACTACAAGGTAAAAAGTATGCAGCTTCATTAAAATTAATTGTCTTGAAAGCTTATTGCTGCATTTTTAAAAACATTTTGTGTTATCCATCTTTTGATCTGAAAAGAGTGTTTAGTTTCACTTAAATTCATATTATTTACTTTATTTTTATGCCCACCATAACAGTGATAGTGGCATACCGTGTTATTCTGAACTGTCTGTCTGTTAATAGTTCTGAATGTCACATTTTAAGTGTTGCTTTTGGGTCATTCAGGCACTGTAGCGTGGTGGGGTATCCATGTTCCACGACTGCATTAAATTCTTTAGAAATGTGAGCCCAGTAATGGAATCAGTAATATGTAGTCTTGAATCTTTCATGTCCATTGCTACGTTTGAAAGAAAAAAGTTAACAGGCACACTTTAACTTGGCTTTTAACTGATTTTGGCCACCTTTATTCCTTCTTTCTTTCTTTCCTTTTGGCCACCTTTATTCCTTCTTTCTTTCTTTCCTTCATTTATTTGTTGTTTCTTTCATTAGATTTATTATTTACTGACCATTGTCCTCTGCACTTGGGCCATTCTTTATAACAGGTTTCTTATGTTTATTGTTTCCAGACAAGGGAAGAACTGAGAGAAGCTTTAGAGAATGAAATGAGAGCCTTCAGTGTGGACAAGGAGCTCAGTTCCCAGTTTATAATTGGTTGGAATCATCAGGAATTTGAAGTTCCTTATGTTTGTCTCTCTGATGAGATTAAGATAGGTAAAGTAGACTTAGAATATGTGAAATATATATATATATATATATATATATATATATATATATATATATATATACATATACAGAATAAGTTGAATTATCATCATATCCCTATCATGAATATGCATTTCTTGCTGCCACTTGTCAGGCAGCCTAAATCTAACAATTTTCAGACCAACATTTTAAAGGATTTTGCTGTTTGTTTTATTAGTTACTGGCCCAAGCCCAGTTTAAGCCTGGAAGAGTTGTATTTGGGAATAATCATACAGTTTTGTGAAAACTCTGTATTGCAAATGATATTAAAGAAATTCTGGAAAATAATATTTTTATTGGATAAAAAAGGAGTTTTCGAGAAAGGTTCTTAAATAACAGTATAATAGATTGAAACATGGAATGTAGTTTCTTTATGTAAAAACAATGTACAGAACAAGAAACCAGAGTATTAGACTTTTAAATAGGTGAAAATGGGGGCAGAAGTAAAGAGAAAAGAAAGATGCCAATAATTTATAGAGAAAACTAATGTTTATGGATATTGCTTTGGTAAGAATTGTTATCGCCTGATTGGAAGATGCAATAATATTGTATTAAGTTTGTTACTTTTATCAAATCTGCTTTAAATGAATGGACGGGGCGCCTAGATTCTGAGAAACTGAGCTAGGATTCCTGTTAAGCATGTTTGTGGATTGATATCTCTCTACTAGACATCAGTATTATCATCAATATCATCATCAATATCAAAACTTAACCAACATCATCATCAGCAGTATTCACAATGTTTGACTCTTCAACCTTGGAGTCAATGTGGCTTTAAAAGAAAATTTGTGCTAAGGTTTTTTGTTAAAGTCTTTTAATTTGTTTATATTTTCTAACTCCCATGATCAATATTTTTCATACTCGTGATGAATCATTGTGAAGATAATACAATTCATTCTGTGACATGCTTCTCAAATTTATTTTAACTTGGGGTCAAGGCCACATTTTGCATGAGTGCTTTGATCTTGGACATGTCTTTGTTTTTGCAAATGACAGTAAACTCCAAAATTGATATTGAAAATGGGCGACAGGTATCAGAGTATTTGTCTTTTCTTCCTTCTTTTACAGAATGAAATGGGAAATAAAAAACAACTTGTTACCTTTACTAGAAATCAGTCTGTAAACCAACACACAGTAATAATTTACTTTTGACAGGGTTCCAACACCGATTTCTATGAGATTCATGTGTGAATTTTTGGCAGTTAAACCACAGATTGAAATGCAATTGCAGACCTCAATAATCATTCAGTTAGTACAAAGGTCGATAAAAAGAACGAAAATACTAAAAGTATGTTTAAATTGTTCTATGTTGTGTTGTGAACAGAGAAAAAAAGGACCCTGGAGTTGACATAGTAATTACAATATGAAAGTATTCAGAGGTGAAGATGTTGATTTGAGAAAAGGTCAGCGTTGCTTTCTCTGTGTACTTGTGCAAAATGACATGATTTGCCTAAGTA
Organism: Megalonaias nervosa; assembly: GCA_016617855.1. Lineage (NCBI taxonomy): Eukaryota > Metazoa > Mollusca > Bivalvia > Unionida > Unionidae > Megalonaias > Megalonaias nervosa. Next base: position 32,939 of record JAECUM010022232.1, on the reverse strand, counting down.
GCCTCCAAGTGTGTACCATGACTAAAACTAATAAAGATGTTGTGCTTGTCCTGGCACACTAATAATCAAATGAAACTGAATGAATACCTATAGAGGCAAGTAATGACTGGGTTCTTTTACAAACAAACTTAAACTCTGGACAGGTTGATCTTAGGTTTGGTCACAAGGTCCAAAATGATGAAGAATCTTATCCACAGAGGTGTAATTGACCTATTCCAAAACTAAAATTAAACATATTCATAGAGGTGTAGTCGATCTGTTCCAAAACTACAAATATATTCATAAAGGTATAGTCGATCTATTCCAAACTAAAAACAAACATATTGATACAGGTGTAGTTGACCTTTTCCAAGACTAAAAATATATTCATAGAAGTTGTCAACCTATTCCAAAACTAATGTAAACATTTTCACAAAGGTGTGGCTGATCTATTCCAAAACTACAAATAAACATTTTCATAAAGGTGTAGTCAGCCTATTCCAAAACTATAAATGTATTCATAGAGATGTAGTCAACCTATTCCAAAACTTAAGCAAACTTTTCATAGAGGTGTAGCTGATCTATTCTTAAGCTAGAAATAAACATTCATCGAGGTATAGTGAACCTATTCCAAAACAATAAATTATTCATAAAGGTTTAGTTGATCTATTCCAAAACTACAAATATATTCATATAAGTACAGTTGACCTGTTCCAAAACTAACAATAAACATTTTCATAAAGGTGTGGTTGACCTGTTCCAAAACTACAAACAAGCATAAGCATGAGCTGGGGTCAAAACATGCATTTTTTTTTTCCCACAGGGGATTACTACCTCAGGCTGCTGCTTGAGGAGGATGAAAATGAATCTGATGAAACAAGTGCTATCAAAAGATCGTAAGTTAAACCACCCACCCACCCCCATTACAATGTATTGGACTCCATCAGCAGAGAATGACTGGGTACATTGAAATGTCCTAATTAACACAGAATTTTGATCAAAAACAAGAATATTTGAATAGGTAATATTTAAATATGGACTTGAATCAGAATGCTGTTCATTAAGTCTAGGTTTGTTGTAAATAAGAATAAACTTAATTTTAAACAATTTGATATGTTTGTTTCATTTGCTGAAAATGTTTCTAAAATTGTGCCCTTCAAAAGAGGGTTATTGATTCATTATAGGAAACTGTAAAAGCATTTTGCGATAAATAGAACAAGCCAGTTTTTATGCCTCCAGTTCCTGTATTTCTGTACATTTGATGATTGGTGCATATGTCTGTCTGTCCTGGGACATAGATCCTTTTTGGTCAACATTAGAAAATACATTTTACAAAGACGAGTCTGGGTCAAGATTTCCAAGTGATTACGTGGCATCAGAAGGGTTTCTAAGTAACTATTTGGCTTCAAAAGTATTTCTGAGCACTCAAAAGACTTCAGGTTTAACTGTTTGTAGAAAATAGTGTTCACAGGTATGTGAGTTGCTTCGGCTGTGTGACATGAATGCAGTTGGTCCATTTACACTAAACTGTGTGAATGCCAAATTGATGTGATGGTTTTTAGATATTTTTAATTTCTTTGTTTCAGGTACGAATTTTTCAATGACCTTTACCACCGGTTTCTGTTGAATCAAAAGATCAACATGAAATGCATGTGTCTTCAAGCCATGACAGTTGTGTATGGAAGATGTTATGAGGAGATAGGTGCTTTCAATGATACAAAATATATTGTGGGCATGTTGGAAAGGGTAAGGTCCAAGCCAGGTATATTCTAGCTTAATAACTTGCACTGAAAAATTGTTTTCTTAGGTCATGGGTTCGAGTATGGGGAAAATAAGCAGATTTAATATTGTAATGAGCTACAGTTTCCACTCAGTAAGTTGTTGTTGTAGGGTTTAATGCCATTTTTCAGCACAAGATAGGCTATACATGGCAGCCAGTATAAATGGTGGAGGAAGAACCCAGGAAAACCCTTGAAAGAACCACTGACCCACGAGAAGCTACTGGCAAGCTTTCTCACATACCCATATTGGCTGAACCCGAGACTCAAACCCCTGCAGACAGAGGTGAGATGGCAGTGATCCGTAACAGTGAGCGATTTAGACCACTCGGTCGCTCAGGCCCCTCCACTCAATGTGTGAGAGAGACTTGAGACAGATACTTGAATTCTGTCTCATTCAAAAATTTTTTTATTAATCTGTATAATTGACTATCATATCAAGACATACACAAAGAATTGATTATTTCATAAACTGGTACAGCATCAGTGGTAATGAACTATATTTACTGTTGTTTAATTTGTTGTAGCTATCAATTTTCATGATTTTGTAAAATAAAAAAATGTTCATGGATACTTTAATTTGTGGATCTTCTTTTGTCAGAGTTTGCACATTTGTAGGTATTTGATTTCATTGATTAACCATAACAAAAACCCAAAATAACACAAAAGAAATAAAAATATGCTGACAACAAACAGTAGTGACTTTAATGGTTTAGACAATACTATTGCCAGTATGGGGAAATATCAAACACCTGTTAATGTCAGTTCCTAGTACTCTGATTTTGTCCGAGTGCTTAGCATTAACAGAGTCACCATGGCCGAACACCACCAAGCCTAGCAGTAATTTCAACATATATGATCATTTACCTAAACTACTGCCCATAAAGTTGCATCATCATATATTCCACCAATCATGTTATGTGGATAATGTTATAATTCCTTATATGATCCAAATGAATAAGCAACTGCCTCTTGTGCTTTGAAATCAGTGTTGTAGTAAACTTGATGTGCAGTGGAGAAAAGCAGCGTAAGATAAAAGGTGTGAAAGATCAGTTCTGAATATCCTTGGTTTTTAAGAAAGCTGGATTTGCAGTGTAATTTTGGTGTTACTGAAATCAGTAAAATGTGAGCTTTAGCACTGTTCTATGATTAACATCACATCACATGTGCTCATTTTTCATTGGGACTTTCATTTGAAGCAACAATGAAATCCATAAAAGCTCGTACTCTCAAAATTAGTGTAACCACAGTATGTAGGTATGTATGTATTTATGTATGTATCACATCAGCATAATGAAGTTCGATTTGCCGATGAAAAGGTAAGTTCTAAAACCATAAACAAGTACAATAAAGAAAACTGTTGGAAGATAGACCCTTGCAAAATAAACACTGATAAATATAACACTGGTTCTTGATGTCTATATTTATTGAGAAGTCAGCAAAATGTGATTTCCATTGCATATCTGCAAGAGTTCAGTTTAAGCCATTTAGTCCAGATATAAAATTGTCAGTGGTTGGAGAATGTAATGGGCAATTTTTTCAATATTGAAATTTCAGTTATAATGTCATGAGAGAAAAACATACAAATCAGACTAGGCTTGAACCCAGGACCTCCCTAATTCCAGATGGGTGCTCTGTCATCTGAGTTTATGACCTGATGCTCTGACCACTTTGTGACATTTTCTCCTTGCTTTTCATAGACTCATCACTCTGTCTCGGCGACATCACCACATTTACCTCCAGCCAGTTTAACTCATTGGTTTCTATTGGTTAGAACAGTTGGTGTTTGGTGTTGAAGGTCACCAGAATAAATGTGCAGCTGGTGAGCTTTTGAATTTAGATGGGCACTTGACCAATGAAGGCACCCATGTCTTTTAGATTTTATGAAATAGATATTACAAAATTTAGTGGTCAGTAATAATATACTAACTACAGTAATTTGGGTAAATAATCGCAGTTTTGAATTAGTGAATACACTGGAACAATTTCATAGCAGTCATGAAAGAGACAATTTGTTTAGACCAGATTGGAGCATTGTGGAAATGGGTGTAGGGTATGGGATATATTGAAAATTAAAATTATTTAGCTGTTGTTATAAAATTGTTGTATAATTATTGGATGATATGGTGCATATTTTTGTACACATATTATCAGTTATGAATATCAAATAGTGTGGTGCAATATTTTTTCATTATTATCCCATCATAATTATTTGGGATTATAAAGTGGCATATATTCCTAACTATTATCCCATTGTAGTTATTTTGGATTCTGTGGTGGCATAATTTCTTTAGTTATTATTCCATTGCAATTATTTTGAATTCAGTGGTGGCATAGTTTTTTGTTTTTATCCCATTGTAGTTATTGTACATTCTGTGGTGGCATATTTTCTTGAGTTATTATCCCATAGCATTCATTTTGGATTCTGTGGTGGCATATTTTTTGTTATTGTTCCATTGTACTTATTTTACATTCTGTGTTGGCATGTTTATTTTGGTTCCTTATCCTATTGTAATTGTTTTGGATTATAATATGGTATATATTTCTAGCTATTCTTCCATTGTAAATATTTTGGATTTTGTGGCACCTTTTTCTAGTGATTATTCCTTTTCAGTTATTTTCAGTTGTAATAGGTTGTGATTTTCTAGTTATTATCCAATTATAATTTTGTCAGATTGTAATGTGGGGTAGATTTCTTGTTACTATCCCATTTTTGATTATTTTGGATTCTTTTTTGGCATATTTTTCTCACTAATAACAACTGTTATTTGTATTATTTCAGTGTACAGATAAAGTGGAGAGAGATAGATTGCTTCTCTTCATGAACAAACTAATTTCACACCCTGTAAGTATTTCCTCACTAGTATTAGTAAATGTATTAGCAAAGTTTCTCAACAGCATCTGTGCTTTTTTTTTTAAAAATCTCTTGCAAAATTTAAAAGAAGCATAATGCCTTACAGTAGTGTTCTGGCTTATCTCTTTTAAAATTGTGTTATATATAGAGGATCTCAAATGGGTAACAATTTATTATTTATGAAACGAGTTGAATAATGTCCAGCTTTGAGAGCCTTGGCTCTCAAAAGCTGGACATTATTTAACAAGTTTCATAAATTTAATATTAAATCATTACCCATTTGAGATTCTTTTTATCACATAGTTTTATTTCAGTAGAAATTGTTTAAATAGAAGAATGAATAATTTTGTTCTTTCGGACAGACGCTGTACCTTTCATTTGTTGTGGGTAAAAAATAGTCCCAAACAAAGTTAAAATAGTAAAAGTATATTTTACATTTTTGCTAACTATAAATCAAAGAATAAGCATCCATCCAAATAAACAGAACATTTTACAAAAGACAAAACATTTGTCAACACAAAATGTCCAGTGTGTGTGATGTTGTATTGTTTGACATGGTGCACAGTACCGGTTTGAGTTGGCCTATATACACAACACAGTGCCATTGTTTACATTGAAATTCCACATCACAACTAAACATTACATTGTTGCAATATTGTTGTGAAAAGATTACTGGATGCAGAAATACATATATTTACTGTAATGTATATGTGACCGGATATTTGCAGTATTTGATTGGAACATTAAATTGTACAGAAGACATAAATCTCTTTTTGAGTTGGACTTGCATCACATATTTACCATGTAAATATGTTGTGGTTGGATAAAGTTCTGTCAGTTGGGGAGAGTGGTTTATGTCTATATTCTTCTGTGAACAAAGGTGAGTTTATTTACTTCAGTAAGTTCACATTTAAACCAAGCTTGTATATAGGGTGGATTCCATGCTACAGATAACTGTCCCCCATCCCCACCCCCACCATCTTTATCATCTGAGCAATACCGGTAGTTTTACTTCTTGTTATTGTTCTTGTCTTGGGGGTTTTGCCATTTTTCATGTTATGATATGTTATACATGACATAACAAAACCCCTGTGGGGGTAAATTGGCAATATTGAAACAGACAAGACCATTTTCCCCCAGTTCCCTTTTGTGAGTTGAATCAAAAAATGGCGGCCAAAAATGTTCAGTGAAAACAAAAAATCTCAGAAGGTGGGGTTAGAAAAGTTTTTCCACAATTGCAGCCAATCAGTAAAGAGAATACTGCACAATAATTTCATGGGCTTGTTTGGACCAGTCAGAATCACATAAAGTTAACATTTTAATATCAATAATATGAAACTGCACACACTGTAGGCAAAGTGTACCAACTGTGTGATAATTATACATTTTAACTTAGAAGATCACATCATTAGATAGGCATTGGACAAATTAACATGGGAAATGAATGCTGTAAGTTTTATTCGAAATTCTATTGGAGTACTAGCCAGTTTCATGAAAGGCTATGTGTGCATCATTAATTCGTACTGTTGGAGATACAATTGTAAACTGAGATCTCCATCTAACACAGCCATTGTCTGTCAGCTAATGCATTTTTCAGAAATTATGTTGGAGTGGTGACTAGTGTAATTACCCTGCTTGGTGTTTACCTAATCATTAATTTATACAATTGCTGACCAGTTTAATAGCAGACTGTGTGAATCATTAACTAGTACTGTTGGTGGTACTTTTGTTAACCAATCTTATGACAGGTTGTGTGAATCATTAACTAGTACTGTTGGTGGTACTTTTTGTTAACCAGATTTATGACAGACTGTGTATGAATCATTAACTTGTACTGTTTGTGATACAGTTGTTAACTTTCATCTCAGCCTATTACAGTGACTGTCAATCAACTAGCACATAAAAAATTCCATTAGCCTGCTGACCAGTGTCATTACTCTGCTTATGTACCTAATCATTACTTCATAATGTTGGTGATGCAGTTGCAAACTGAGATCTCAGCCTAGCACAGCAATATTCAGTCATCTAGTGCATAAAAAAATTCCATTGGCCTGCTGACCAATTTAATTACCTGCTTGGTGTTTACCTAACATTTTTTGCTCCACATATGGTAGGTCAGGTTGTACTTAATAAAATGTACAGTTTCAGATCTTTATAACTTCAATAACTCTCATTGATTTTTCATGAAATTTGCATGGCAAACAATATTTTCACCATGTTTTCAGCTGAAAAAAAACAACCTTTTTCCTTGACTGAATACACACAAAATTATTTTAATTAAGTGTCCAAAAAGAAATATGCAAGCCTAAGCAACCATTTCCACACGTTATTAAGCTATTTCTTAAATCACACACCTAGATGATCACACTTAATATATAAATTTCTTGACAAAAACTGACCTGAAAATAAATGTGATAGGACAAATATTGATTGTAATTTGTCCAGATACTTAGAGCAGTAGTGTATTTCAGTAAAGGTTTGGAGAGTAAAAGCTTAGTCTTATAGATTACTAAACAGTACCAATGAACTGATCATGGTTTGTGCTTTCTGATACCGAAACTTGTACAAGACTAATGAACAGTACCGATGAACCGATGAGTTTGTTTTATCCTATACCAAAATATGTATAAGACTAAACACAAACTATATTACAATACCTATAAAATCACAATAATATTTGAAACACATTAAATAAGGGTTTGTTTTGTGTTAGGTTAATATTTTTAAAATACATTAATACCCACTGAAACTAATTTTGATATGTTCATCAGTGCATGACATGATGCAGGTTTCAGTTTTATCTACAGTGGAAATGGTAAATAAAAATAAATTTTCCAGATGAATGGTTTTCTCTTTTAATAAAAGGTGACACCTTTGATTTTTTTTTTGTGATGGAAATTTATTTCTTTACATGTGAGTAATATGGTTTTTAACAAATGTTATTTGTTATGTCAGTGTCAGCAATCTAATGTTGTTATGTCAGTGTCAGCAGTGTAATGTTATGTATATCAGTATCTGCAGTCGAATGGTATTTTTTATGTCAGTGTCAACAATCTAAAGGTATTTTTTATGTCGGTGTCAGCAATCTAATGGTATTTGTTACATCAGTATCAGCAATCTAATGCTATTTGTTATGTCAGTATCAGCAATCTAATGGTATTTGTTATATCATTATCGAGAATATAATTTTGTTCATCATGTCAGTGTCAGCAATCTAATGGTATTTGTTATGTCAGTGTCAGGAGTTTAATGTTACTTGTTATGTATGTGTCAGCAGTCTAATGTTATTTATATCAGTGTCAGCAATCAAATGCTATATCTTATGTCAGTATCAGCAATCTAATGGTATTTGTGATGTCAGTGTCAGCAGTCTAATGTTATTTGCTATGTCAGTGTCAGCAGTCTGATGCTGTTTCTTATGTCAGTATCAGCAATCTAATGGTATTTGTTATGTCAGTGTCCACAATCTGATGGTATTTGTGATGTCAGTATCAGCAGTCTAATGTTATTTGCTATGTCAGTGTCAGCAGTCTGATGCTGTTTCTTATGTCAGTATCAGCAATCTAATGGTATTTGTTATGTCAGTATCAACAATCTAATGGTATTTGTTATGTCAGTGTCAACAATCTAATGGTATTTGTTATGTCAGTATCAGCAGTCTAATGTTATTTGCTATGTCAGTGTCAGCAATCTGATGCTGTTTCTTATGTCAGTATCAGCAATCTAATGGTATTTGTTATGTCAATATCAACAATCTAATGGTATTTGTTATGTCAGTGTCAACAATCTAATGGTATTTGTTATGTCAGTATCAGCATTCTAATGGTATTTGTTATGTCAGTATCAGCAATCTAATGGTATTTGTTATGTCAGTATCAGCAATCTAATGGTATTTGTTATGTCAGTATCAACAATCTAATGGTATTTGTTATGTCAGTATCAGCAATCTAATGGTATTTGTTATGTCAGTGTCAACAATCTAATGGTATTTGTGATGTCAGTGTCAACAATCTAATGGTATTGTTATGTCAGTATCAGCAATCTAATAATATTTGTTATGTCAGGATTAGCAATCTAATAATATTTGTGATGTCTAATGGTGTTGCCTATGTCAGTGTCAACAATTAAATAGTGAAACATGGTTCTCCCAATTTTTAAGAATGTAAATGATATACGTAACTTCTTGTGCCTATCACCAGTGAAAAGCAAGATTACTTCACTTAAAGAAAATGGTATTAGCTTGTCTTCTTTTCTAATAATTTTAAAATTTCAACAAAAATGTTGGTGTCATAAACAAACAGTTTCCATAGCGATGCAGAAAATATGGTCCTTAAGTTCTCTGTCAAATGCCAAGACATTTTCAAGAAATTAATTAAATATCTATCTAGTATGGAGCATTCTCCTTGAATCTAAAAAGTAGATTACATGTACAAGTCAAACATTGCAATATGTTTTGGTATTTATTTAATGGTATTGACAGAAATATGTAATATCCAGGAGAATATCATTCATAATGAACAAATTATGGTACAATCTGACAGCACTATATATGGAGAGAATATGCATTAATTTCAAGCATAGATTTGATATTATGTTTGAGAAAGTATTTATGCCATTAAAGTATATACTTGCTGTTGCTAGAGTCACTATTTTGATGAAATATTTAATGATTTATGAAATGTATAACAGAGTAGAATGCATATTATGCATGTGGAATTTTGATATTTTTTTCACTACTTGCATCAGTAATGAGTATTTTCATGGACTGAGACAAAATGTAATATCATGCAGGGATGAGGTGGTATACTGGTTAGTAATGCTGGATTTGCAACCATTAGGTGTGAGTTTGAATCCTACCATTGGATGTACCTGGGTTGGCTATCTTGGTGCATTCTTGGACAGTTCATTTTACTCCTGTTGCCTCAGCACTGACTAAAACACCAAACCAAACCAAACCATCACATACAGATGAAAGACCTTCACCTGTAGATGAAAAAAAAATTTTAAAATATAGATACGTATTGTACTTTTTACATATTTATGGTCATTTCTCATTGGCATACCAATCATGGATAAAAGTCTTGCTGGTCATTTATGAAACGTAAGAGTGATTTTTGTCCATCAAAAAAGATTTTGTTTTAATGACTGATTGTTTGATCCTATTTTCCATAACTCATTTGTATGTGAAATAGAGACCAGTAATTGAATGTTACCCCATTATGACATGTACTCTTTATTTGACTCGCTTTCAATATTCTCTTTCAGAGGAATGTGAAGGAGATACTGGATGCCAATGGAACCAAAATTCTGGTGGATCTTCTGACGCTTGCTCATCTACACACCACACGGGCAACTGTACCACTTCAGGTAAATATGTGAAGCCTATCTTGCAATAGATTTATATACTCCTGTATTACAAAAAAGTTATTTACTGCTAAAATTTATGTATTTTCTGTAGAAATTTCCACAAAATAAAGGACTACAAATAATTTTACTGTTACAGTCTTTCTCTGCAGTGATTGATTATTGATACCATTGTATATCCATTACAAGATATCCATTCTGATAACTTTAAGATCTTTGAGATGTCTGATATTGCTCTGTTGGGCCAAATCAAAGCCTCTATATAACTTAGACATGATGGGTGATGCAGGAAAGCTTACTAACTCTGAGATTTGTCAGTTTGTTGGAGTGTGAAAAGAAGTAACAGGATTTCAGATTACATTAGATAAGGTAATGATGTTAGTTTCAGAGGTAGTACAAAGTAATTTGCTAATGTTAATGTGATCAAGTATTTTCAGAGAAACATAATTTACCACAAAAAAATCCCTTTTTGCTGGTTCCTAGCTTTTATTCCCTGTTTTCTGATACTTTCCATAGGGAACAGTCCTAACAAAAAGTACCAGAACTGTTCACTGTACAGTGACAAAACAGAAAGCAGTGTTTACATAATCCATTGCACATGAAACAGGATTGCAGGATATGTATGCGTGTGTAGGATTTAATGGCAAATCAATACAATCTTGGCAGTATAATGCCAATTAAGTTTACACATCCCCAGAAGGGTGTGCAAAAATGAAGATAAAAGGATATAATCCCTATAATACAAGGTTAGATTTTTTGTGTATAAACTTCACTCTTAAAAGTCAAAGACCTTCTCACCTGGAACATCATCACAGGACACATAATGGGTAAAAAGTTACCTTACAACATGCTGGAAGGCATATAAGGCCTATTGTACATCCTACCATGTTGGTTGGGTGGGGAGCATGCTGTATAATAAATAACTTTATTTCAGTTTACTGCATTGAATTTGTTTCCACCTATGTTATCATAGCAAATGACCTGACTGTACTAGAATACACCTTTGCAATCATAGCAAATGACTGTACTAGAATACACCTGTGCAATCATAGCAAATGACTTGACTGTACTGGAATACACTAACAGCATTAATTAATGTGCCTTCATCATAGCATTTATTTGAGAATGCTTTATTTTAACACAGACCAATGTTATAGAAGCCTCACCTGACATGAAACGGGAGAGTGAAAAGGAATGGTACTATGGCAACAAAGATAAGGAGAGATTGGGGCCCTACAGTTTTGAAGAGGTAATGTTTATTACTTATTGTGCAGATCTTTTATTAGATCATTTGACAATCTGGCATGACCTTGTGTCTAGAAAGGTTCTCATTGATGCAAAAATGTTTGTGAATAACACATTAACTGCTTTTGGCATGTACAGAACATCAGCCTGATACATGGAGTTAACATAAAGACATAAAAGCTGGTACATAAACTAATTTAAGTCTGACAACTATATTTACAGCTGAGTATCAGTGTTACTCAATTTCTACCAGTTTCTCAATAATAGCAAAGAAAACCTGATCAAAATATGCAAAATATTATTATTGGCACACATGAGTAGTAACTCTTTTACAGTCACCATATTAGAAATGAAGGGTACACTGGCTTCTTGTCCCAAGTCCACTAATATGCTATCAGTGCACAGCACAGATCAGGAAAGCAATGTGGGGATAAATTCTGGAGTGGCATATGAGGTTCCTGACTCGCAGATTAATGGAGGCAGTGATATTTATTAAGGTTATTTTTATTGAAGAAAAATAAGACTAGCTTCATTCTAAGGAAGAAAGAACAGGAAGCTTTCATAGGAGTTGTTAAATAACTTACTGCTGAACCTGTATGTGCATTAGCATTACCTTTCAGAAGTACTAAATGCAAACAGAAGTACCAAACAGAAATACTAAATGCAAACAGATTGTGAAATATTGATTCATTTTCCTCAGTGCAATGATACTATTGTAGTTTCTTCACTGTATGCACCCACAATATTTGTGTTGTAGCTTCCTTGGGGTACCAGAAGTCTCAGCCCAAGAAAGTAGGGGACACTGGTCAGTTGTGTGCATCTTGCATGCTGCAAACAATTGTAATTTCTGTTATAAATGCATTGGAACAGTTTTTACCAAATTTGGCACAAGCATCCTGGCTTGATGATCTTTTAGATTTTTATAAATGATGTCAGACCAGTATTAAGTATGGCTGCCTTTAATAAAAATAGTAAAAGCCCTTAAAAGGTTTAATATTCTCAAAATCCACTGAAGAGATTTTGATCAAATTTGAAAGCATTCAGGCAAGAAGACCTTTTAGTTTATACCAATTATATAGATCCACCTTAAAATATGGCTGCTATTACTAAAGATATAAAGCAGCAGATTCAGAATGTAGAAATACTTTTAAATGACTTTTATCTCAAACCACTGACTTGAATTCGACCAAACTTGACAGAAATATCTTGGCATGAAGACTGGAAACATGGTTATTATTGTTTTTTGTTTTGCCTAATTAAAAAATTTGGCAACTAAATGTTCCAAACTTTTCTTTCCACTCCACAGCTTATTTCATTTACTCAGGTGATTGGAATCATGTCCACTTGGACCTCATGTTATCTTTTGTTTGCAGTTTATTTTCTTACAGTTTATTCTCCCAATACTTAAACTTTTGGGATATTGTGGTACACACCTTTTGTATATCATCCAGCTATATATTTGTTCATAACTGTATACTTTTATTCCACTTCATGAAAACATTTTGTACATACTGTATGCTGCCCATATTGTAACCATCTGCAGGAATACCTGTTACCATTACATTTATAGATACGTTTTTACCAAACTTATAACATGTAGTCATAACTGGATGAGACCTACAATATGTATTAAATTTCAGTTGTGAGCCCTGCATCTTGGTTTGGGCTGTGGTTGGGGAGGGTTTTTGGGTATATAACAAATTAAGTGAGATGTACTGCATTTGTATCTGTGTCATGTTAGATGTCCATCTGTCTCTCCATTGCTCATTTTGTTCTTGCACCATATCTATAGTTCTTTACCATCTGCTCTTACCAAAAATTGTAAGTAGCTTGCATTCGGTGCAAGGAAGAAACCTATCAATATTGGGCTCTAAAGGTCAAAGGTCAAGTCACAGGGACTAAGGAAGGAAAACTGTTTCTACACAATAACTTTATTTGTATATAAGATATCTTGACTAAACATTGTAAATATGTTGCATTTGAGCTAAAAAAGACACCTGTTAATTTTGGAGTCCATAGATCAGAGACCAAGGTTACTGATTCTAAGAAGAAATGTTGTTTCAGCAAAGCATCTCCAGCTCATTATCACCTACTTTGACCAAATTTGTGGATGGTGTTTGCATTTAAGATAGGAAATACACAAATTCAGTTTGTAGTCAAAGGTTAAGGTCACAGGGACTCCAATAAGGAACCACAATTTTGTAAAACTACTTACTCATTAATAGATTAGTAGTTAGGACTGGTCAGCCTGGTGTCAGGATACTGTGACTGGATGGGACATGATGTTACATGTCTGTGGCACGATGCCTTAGTGCTGGACTTCACTATAAACTGCCACACTATAGACATCATATCAGTGTGACTAAAATTGTTAAATCTATATTAAAAAATCTTAATACCACATGCCTCGTCTAAACTTTGCAGATGGAATGTATTTAAGACAAGAAAGATGCCTATTGATTTTGGGGCTTCATTGGTCAGAGGGATTCCAAGAAGGAAAACCATTTCCACAAGGTAACTCAAGTCCTATTTCACAACCATGACCACACTTTGAAGATTGATTGCAGTTGAGAAATGAAAGGCACCTATTGATTTTTGGGGTCAGTAGGTCAAAGTTCAAGGACATGGAGACTGCAAGAAGAGAACGGTATCCATAAAATCTGTCTTTTACCTTGACCTGATTTTGTGGATGGTTCACATTTAAGACAAGGAGGACACTTATTTTGGATTCAGTAGGTTAAAGGCCAAAGCCACTAACTCCTTCAAGAGTCACATCTATGCCATATACTAAGATTCGGCGAATGTGGATATGTGAGAAAGCTTGCCAGTAGCCTCTCGTGGGTCGGTGGTTCTTTCCATGGATTTCCCGGTTTCTTCCTCCACCATTAATACTGGCCGCCATGTATAGCTTATCGTGTGCTGAAAAATGGCGTTAAGCCCCACAACAACAACAACAACAACTATGCCATATACCTAGTCCAAAAGCTCATTAGAAGCTTACATTCTTGGCAACTTTTTGGTTTGGCTTGCATATCAGGCAAGGAAAAAAAGTTGATTTTGTGGTAAAGAGGTCAGAGATCATGGTCGGATAATACATGAGATAAGCAGGTACTTTTAGTACTTGAGTATCAAACATATGGAAGAGTGTTTACTTAAAAGAAGTATAATAATACTGCAAGGTAAGTGTATAATGTTTGGTTTACAGTACTGTTGTTGAAAATGTGGACATTATCTACACTGTAGTAGTGAAGAAAATTAGATTCTATTTATAGGAACAAAAAGTTTTTCTTCTATTAATTACAGATGAAGAGGTTCTGGGAGGAAGGAATTGTCCATGCCAAAACCCGATGCTGGTCACAAGGGATGGATGGGTGGCGCCCACTACAGACAGTACCACAACTGAAGTGGACACTAATGGCCACGGGTCAAGCTGTAATGAATGAAAGTGACCTGGCCTGTCTGATCCTCAATATGCTAATCAAAATGACAGAGTATTATCCTAGTCGGTAAGTTTTCTGTGTCTAACATGAGAAAATTAATTCATCTAAACAGAAAAATAACATGATTTCCTCCATCCAAAATAAGAAAATTTAGTAGCTCAGTGATTAGTGTACTGGACTTAAAGCCTAATAGGTGCAGGTTTGAATCCTAATGTCAGACTTGCTTGGGTCAGCTTTGTGATGTGTCCTTGGGTAGGGCAATTTTACTCCAACTGCCACAGCACTAAATAACCTACTTGTGTTGCAATGCTGTTAAGTACCAGACCAAAATTATAATTTTCTTGTTGACTATAAATTGAAAATACTGCAAAACACCATATAACCTCCATTTGCAGCCACTGCAAACTTTATACTTTATAATATCTTAATATACTGAACCTACATTTCAGAATCGTCTGCCAAAAGCATAGACCCTGATCTGTCCTTGCATAATGCACTGGCAGATTAGTGTCTGTGCAGTTTGTTAGGCTAATCTGTGAGTAGAACAAACACCATGAGCTTTGGCACTTTATGTGATGGCATATCAAAGTCTTTTTTTTTTTCACAGCTGAATATGACCAATATGCAAATATATAAGGTAATTATCACGTATTCTCCTAAGGTATTGTGGTCATGTAAAACACTTGAAGAAACCAATTTTTTGGGGTAGTAAAGTATGTTTCCTTGATAATATTTATGCAGTCATACAAATAAATACTCTTAGCCTCCACACACTTACATTCTACTAGAGAGCTTGTATTCTGTTCTGTTAGTAAGTGAGGTCAACATGGAATTTGGTGCCAATCTACATATCAAGGGGAGATTACTCTGCTGCACATGTGGCTAGACAACATTTTGCTCCCTTATCTAAAATTTTCAACTGGGAGAACTTTATTTGCAAGGTAGTAGTAGTAGTACTTCAAAGGTATTATGATTGGTTGAGTATTGTTGAAGAATCATATTTTACAAGAAAAATAAATAAACAAACAAACAAAAAGCAATACCTTTCTACTTAGTTTCTCTGTATCTCTCAGAGATTCATATCTATATGTCTGGTAGCATATTTTTTTTTTTTCCATTGCATAGCAAGCTTTAGAGCTATGATCATTCAAAATTACTATGTGTACTATATTATCTCCAGCAAGCTAATGAATCAACAAGGACAACACAACTGTCTTTCACATACATATCACCAACATTGCTAAAATAAACAACACAATATATCTATCCCACAGTGATTTTTTTCCATCCCATTTTAGATGCCTTGAATCACACAAAAAATATATTCATACTGGATGTATACAAAATTGCTTTTTGATCTCATATAATTTTAGGCAATCTCAGTGACTGCATCTTAATTTCTGTAAGGATCAAAACAATGACATTTCAGGTTTTATCTCTACATGTCATAAACCAGAAGAGTTGGTATGATGGTCTGTCATCGGTCCATACAAGCTTGTTATCACTACTCCTAAACTACTTGCTATGAAAACTTTGCACCTACAATCATCCCATGGTCTTGTTGGTCATGAATGGAAGAGGCGCAACTCTGACATCCACTATAATGGTGACATTGAAAATCTTTTTATCGTTACTTCTCCAGAATAGATGGTTATGTCAGTATGTTTTTTTTTAATAAAATACTTCTTATGTGTAGTTGATCCTCAGTGCAAGAGATGACAATTGGACATTCCCACTGGCCACCATGTCGGCCATCTCGAAAATCTTATCACTACTTCTTTTGAATGGAAAGTCATATTAACATGGGCTTTTCACTAAAAGTCTTCTTATGGTGTCTTGTTGGTCCTAAATGAAAAAAATGATGATCTGACATAACAGTATGGTCACCATGGTAGCTATCATGAAAATGTTATTACTACTCCTACCGAATGTCTACTGCTAAATGATAATGATCTGAATCCAATATGGCCACCATGACTGCCATCTTTAAAATCTTGTTATTGTTACTTTAGCTGAATGGATGGTCATATTAAAGTAGTTTTCACCCTAGGACTTGTATCCACTGGTCAATGAAAAGTGTGTAAATCTTGCATCTTAAAAATCTTGAGAACATCAGAAATAGCGTCGATACTCAGTAGTTAAAAAAGGAAGAAATGGCCTTATCTTGAATTCCAGGAAGTTCTTTGTGGCCATAGAGCATAAGAGCTTTTGAGATACTCTTTTTTTTCTTTCTTCTTCATTATATTAAAAGAATCAGTGCACTAATTAGGTCTGAAAATTACAAGGATATGCTGTGATGCTTTCTGCAGTGGATTGTATGTATCAATCTGTTCACAAATTCTCATTAAGTTGTTTCCATAATGTTAGCAGCTTTTGAGCATTGAACAAGCAGTATTTCCTTGTCCAATTAAAGGACCCATGTACAATCTATGTAGTGCAAGTAAATAGCACTAGGATCTGCTATTAAATGAAAACATGTCATCATTTGTTTTCTTGAATCTCAGTCTCTTTATTTCAGACAATAGAGGTAAATTGGAAGCAAAATATTTTGATTGGCTTATTTAAAAACTGGGAGGAGGAGTTAGCAAAAAAAGAACTTTTTATTTGGAAATGAACAACATCTTTTTTAATGTAGGCTGTCTTTAAAATTGAGGTTCATTTCAGATTTTAAAGGTACATTTCCACAGTTAAGATAGCATTTCCAGAATTGTGGATATAACTGGGCTTGACTGCACCAGCATCAGATTTGTATTGTACAAAAGTTCAGATTGTAATTACAAGAAAGACATTACCTGAGTTCATTTAATGTAGTAGAACAAAATATCTCTATTTTTACAGGGCTGAAATAATGTGAGTTTTGTACTTGCCCTCAAAAAAATTCCATTTATACATGTTACTTGTATTTTGTGCAAGAAATATTAAAATTTTAACGTTCCCTAGGCAGCTAAACAGCTGATTTATTTCAGCTCTGTTTTGGGGGGAATTAATGAAAAATAAAAAACATTAAAAATTCTTATTTTCTGATTGAAAACCTCATTTCAAGTCATTATTTCTATTTTGATTTCATTTCCTGATCACATTAACATTAGAAAGATAAGCCTGCTACCTCCCAAATCTAGCCCTACTAAAGTAGGAAACCTTGTCTTTCTATCTGTCATAAGACAAATGGCAATAGCTTTTTGCTTATTATCTTCCCTTGTCAGTACTAGGTTTTGCCAGTTTTTAAGCTTTGCTTTCATACATCAGCATGGTATGAGACACTTCCTGTCAATTTTAGTCAGTTTTATGTTGCAGCTGAACCATCCATACAGGATGTTGGATTTATTTGGATAGTATTCATTCCTAAGTATGTGGTAAATAATTTTTAATTTTGTGAATATTTTGTGAAAATAGATCACTTTCTTTGACTACCTTTTATACTACATGCTACAGCATGCTATTGTTGATGCATGTTATCATTCAAGTTTTTGCACACGCTGCCTTTGGTTCACTCATTATGTCTTTTCTTTTATTTGTTAATTTCAGTGAAATATGTTTACTAAATGCAAAAAATGCAAAAAATTCAAAGCAAGGTAAGATATACATGAGGCCTGCCTTGTGTGTACCAAATGCACTTCATCCCCTTGCAGCATGTGTAATTTGTGGTATGGGGGCACCTGTTCTGCACTACTTCAAAAATATAAAAAAAGGCAAAGAAAAAGGGGGAATATGATGCAAGACCATTGTTGATAAATAAATGCTGATCCTAATACAGAATCCATTGCGAGCCTTGTGGGGGATGCTACTAGGGGTTCCCCCCACCACCACCACTACCAAAAATTAGACACAGCCTTCTGCCACTGTATCAGATTTTGTGGAGTTAAAGACAAACATTTTCCCATCATGGTTAGACATGTGTGCCTTTGAACAACACAATAGGCAGTGGAGAGAACCACAATCTCCATGGTTATATTCACAACTGTTCCTTATCAAAAATGCCAAAGACAATTTGAGGCTGTGGACCTGAGTTTCCTCAGTGAACTTGTTCTTCCACCAAGGTTCAAGATGGAGACAGCAAGATCTATACAACTCTCCATTCAAGGGAAAAATATGCCACCAGTCTTGATCTCATAGACACTTACTTTCATGTCCTTATTCACCTTGCATTGTGAAGTTTATTCAGTTTGACTACTGCGACAAAGTTTATGAAGTTTAGCCATTTTGAGTTCTTCTGTGCTGTCTAAATATCAGCACCTGGTTCTTTACCAAAATTGTGTTCCAGCCGACATCATTTACAGCAGTGGTGTCATATCTGGTCACTCTCCAACAAAGGCATATTGTATGTTCTATTAATCCTCAAGGGCAGAAACAATCTCCTAGCCATTAGAATCATCTTGTTTTTCTTGTGAATTAGGATGAATCTGACTTTTGCTGATCCCTTTATGACCAATCTCAATATTGTCTGTCTCCTGAATGCCTGATCGTTGAACTCATACAGTGTTTCCAGCAGGATGTGGATTTGAGCAAAGAGTTCCTGTAGCTCCTTGAGTTATTAAATGCGGCAGTGGATTTGATCCCACTGGGCCATCTTTATATATGCCTGTTACAAGTGACTTTGCTGGCTCGATGGCACCCTTTTCCCAGTCCACTCAACCAAAGGTCAATATCATGAATTAGGTATGGTCATTCCACAATCAGTGGCACTACTAGGTTTGGGTAATAACAGAAATTTCTCTGGAGAAGCCTCAACCAGAAGTGATGATAGTATATATGATTGGACAGCCCACTTGTTGATGGACTTCGATACAGTCAATAAGACAGTCAGTGGCAAATAGGAAAATAACAGGAGGTTCACATCAACCTCCTTAAAATCAAGGCTATCAATAATGAATTGCAGTTTTGGGAAGACCGACTCTGCAGGAAGTCAGTCCTGATTATGTTGGACTATTCCATAGTGGTTACTGCTCAAACTGGATGGTACCAAATTGCTTGACCTGTCCATGCTGGTTTGGCAGTTTCTCCATTGGTGCTGCTAACTTCAGAATGCTGCCAACTTCAGAATGCTGCTAATTTCAGAACAACATACAAATCAGACACATTCCAGGCAGACTCAATGTCCTGGATGATGTTATATCAAAAAAGGGTCAGATTAACTATACATGATGGTACTTCATTCATTGAATTTTGTACTTTGGCGGTGTGTGATGATTGACCACAAATTGCCCACCTCTGTATATCCAGTTCCAAAACAGAAAATGGTTATGAGCCTTAGCCTTCTACCCCAGAGTCTTAGTACCAAAATTAATACAGAAAATAAGGGTTAGAATTGCAAGATAATTCTAATATACTCTCTCAGATGGGACAAGTACTAGGTCAATGATCTACTCAGTATATCTGTAGACCTATCCAGGAAGATTACAGCCAAACTGAATCTTTTCAAACAACCATGCTCACAGGTGTTCCACCACTGCTCAGATTGTCCTCTCCTTCATGCCTGACTCTTGTCAGATCTGGCAAAGAATTCAGTCCCATAATTGTGGAGAAAATCACCCATAGCAAGATGGCCCTCCACTCTGAAGGCTTATGAGGGAAAGTGATGTGTTTTCTGGGATTGGTCTTAGTCAATAACATCATCTCTTCAATTGCTTTGATCCCTAACTTGGCCAGCTTTTCTCTCTGGCTGTACGAGGAGAACAAGCTGGGACCTATTGCCATCATAGTCTACCTCTCCAAGATATCTGACACATTAAGTTAACAATTTTGATTTGAGTAGACCAAAATCTCTCGCTGTTTCGAAAATGGAATCTATCCTGGGACTTAACAAGGCACAATTCAGAGAAATTTGGGCCTTTAGCCCAGACCTCACTGAAGCTGTTATAATACAAAACCTGTTTCCTGATAGCCCTGGCTTCAGGATGCAGGGTGAGCGACTTACATGACTTTGCATTGTCCCACAGTTCAGATTGGATGGTTTGGTGATCTCCTGACACAGTTACACTTTGTAGGCAAGAACTGGTTGTCATCAGTTGGCAGTCAGAGAGTTGTCATATGCTCCCTCTTGTTTATAGATAACAGCAGTGGTCATGCAAGATCCTGCCCATGCCCTCAAGTACAACTTGAAGCACACAGATTCAAGTTGTGGCAACTACAAATGACTCTTTCTCTCTGTGAAGGTGGGAAACCAAGATATCACCGCAGAAACCCTATCTTTGTGGGTTATATGCAGGGCATACTTTGTAGTCTCCAAAGATTAAATGTTGCCTCATGAGGATTTCAACTCATGAAATTAGATTAATCTCTTAGAGTCTTGTTTTGGAATTCAATGTTTTGGTCCAAGACATCATAGAAGCTGTTGGCTGGCATGCAGAATCAACCATTTAAAGTTTTTTTGTGTGGTTTAGCACTGCAAAGACCAAACTTGAATCTGCTGGATCTTGGACCCAGACAACCAGTTGAACCAATCAGACCAACATAGCCTCTTAACTTCGCTGGATTTGCCAGTGAATTTTGATGGTAAGAATATTCAGTAATGATTTTCTTAACTTGATAGAATAGTCATGGATCATATGACCATAGGCTGTGTTGCTTTATGTAGGAGATTGAATTATTGTTCACACAGAGTATCCAATTTTTCTTCCCTAGAAGGATACCCAAGGTTAACATTCCTTCCTATTACCTATTCTCCTAACATTGAGATCAGGGAATGTATTCAAAGGAGAAACCCAATTTGTCAGGTAAATTATGTTTCTCCAAGAATATTTGCCTGATCACATTACTTAAATACCCTTCCAACCACCTCACTGTGCAAGGAACCTCATTGGTAGTTTGCTCTCTTAAAATCTGACCACACCTAGGAATACTTATTGTCCTTTATATTATATAGAAAGAAAGAAAATTTCTGACTTTATATAGGGCTGGATTTGGGAGGTAGCAGGCTTATATTCCTAATGAAGAAACATAATTTACTTAAAAATTTGCTTTCTATAAAAAGTATTAAGAGAAACAATTTTTTCAGTGACATAGATGGTGCTGTTGTGCGTCCTCTTCCAAAAATAAAAAGAATGTTGTCTGATGCTGTTTGTCTTCCACATATAGTTCAGGTGAGTACATACATGTATAAATCATTATCTGCCTGGATTTTGCAGGGGTATTAGTTGTTTTGCACCTCCACACAAGAGCAAGTGCTGGCCCATTTAAGTTTGATGATATTTAGCTCTACTGGACCAGAAGAGCTTATGGGATGGTCTGTTGTGTGTCATTCTTTGTCCATCCATTAGCATAAGTTTATTACTCATCTTAAACTACTTAGAGGATTGCCTTGAAATTTACAGCCAGATTCATCCCCTAGTTGGTCCTAAATCTAAATGGTGCTGCTAAGACATCCAATTTGACCACCACAGTAGCCATCTTGAAGATCGTTATCACTATTCCTCCAGATGTGATGGTCTGATCAACATGGGGTTTTCCACTAAAAGACTATAGGATGTCTAGTTGGATCAAAGTGAAAATGGTGCTGATCTGAAGTCCAATAGGCCAACATGGTAGCAATCTTGAAAATTCTGTTCTCTCTACTCTAAATATTTTGTTGTATTAATACTGATTTTCCCTTCTTATGATGACTGGCTGGTGCCAGCCTGACATCACAACAATACTTGAACAGAAAGTCATACTGATGTGGAATTTTTACCAGAAGACTTCTTACGATTTCCATTTTTTTCTTAAATGACAATAGTGCCAATCTGATCTCCAGTATGGGCACTACAGCAGCCATCTTGAAAATCTTGTTATTGCTACTGCATAGCATATTTTGAAAATATTATTTCAACTCCTCTCCAAATGGATGGCTATATCAACATGCGGTTTTTACCAATAGACTTATTATGTTACCTTATTGGTGTCAGTTGTACATCCATCATGGCTGCCACAATGGCTGTCCAGAAATTCTTCTTGTCACTTCTTCCCCTGAATAGATGATCATTTAGAAAGGGGGTTTTCATCTTGAAAATCTTATTACTGCTATTCCTTCTGACCAGATTGTTGTATTGGCCAGGGTAAATGCTAGGGGGTAATTCAGGCAAAATAGCCATCTCAGTGCCTTGTCATTTTGCCCAAATGCAGAGATAAAGCAAATGCAAAGAGAAGGTAAAGTTCAAACCCCAACTCCTGTCCTTTGCAATTCACTGAATGCCTTTGGACTCTGTATATAATATCAAATTGGGGTGGGGGGTGGGGGTCTGTTGAATTAGAGATTTCATGCACTTTAAACAGTATTTTGTGTTTTTTGTTTAACGTTTGTGTTAACGATGTGTGCAATCGCATTTCAATGTACAAGATTCCTGCTAACACATCACACATGAAACTTGAAGGAGTGAACTTTCTAGCATTTGTTGCCCAGTCATAAGTAAGATATCAGACATGATTTTTCTCCATTTTAAAGTAGAATTCGCTTTTCTCCTGATAAGAACAATCAGATTCTTGATGTAGTCCCTTTTTTTATCATCTCTGATCCAATTTTTAAAAAATGGACTGGTCCCATTCCGCAACATACCTTGTAAAAAAGTGTTCTGTATATTATTTAACACACAGTAGTTGTAAAGAGTATTCTGATTGGTCAAAAGTTTCTACTCATCCAGTGAACTTCGTGTAAGGGAAACTGATGGAAATGGAAAGAAAGAAGCATGTTTGCAAAATATGTCATCTCAAGTTTTGAGAGAGAACACGACAAAGACATTTGGATAAAAGATTTGAAAAATCTTTGAAAATGGGAATGGCTCACTCAGAAAGCCAATGGAAATGTGGTTGATCAGTTCATAAGAAAACTAAAATGCCAGAGGACTGGCATAGTGTGCTGTTTGTGAGAAAGATTTGAATTACGCTAGATGCAGTTGTTCAAGTTTGGAGCAACAGCCAGCACCTTAAAAAAAAGAAGCTGCATACAGAGAAATTGAAAAATACCAGAAGTACAAATTACAGTCAATACAAGGAGGTGCTTGAAAGGAGCAAAATGTTTGAGTAAAGAGCAGCTAGGATGCAATTTATGAGCATTATATATATATATATATATATATATATATATATATATATATATATATATATATATATACAGTGGTCTCCCTCATGAACGGCCCCCCTGACCAGTGGCCACCCACTCTTTACAGCCAGAATCCCTTGGTACTGACGAGCTTGTGTTCAAAAGTACCCCTCAAGACAGGCTACCCCTCTAACATGACCAGCAGCCAACATATTAGTGCACAAATGTAAAATTTACCCCTCACAAGCAGCCACATTTTATTATGAATATGTAACCAGAACCAATATTTAATTAAGGTAAGGTAAGTAATCCGATTATCTTTCCCACTGTCTATTTCTGAATGTCAGGTTTTTGTTACTGAAAGAAGTTTTGGCTAAAGTACATGTACCACTAAGGTTATTATTATATCATAGAGTTTTGGGCTTCACACAGCAGATTTTTTTTTGTTTTAAATTTTTTTTAATTGACGGTTACGATCGACGTAATTGTCAAGATCATAACATCCTCAGATAGGCTAAAAATAGATTTTTGGATTAATACATGCACACAGAAACAATCAACTTTTAATAAAACAGGGTACCAGACAAAGACCAAAAATAACATGACAGTACATGTATCACTTTCATTATAACAAAGTTTCTTGTTTACAAAAGTTTTGTCTGCAAAATTAAATTGCAGTCCTGTACAATTAGCAACATAGGAATAAATCATTCCAGAACTTTAACATATCATCACATAAACAAAGAAATAATACTTTAGAAGAAAAAATTAAGTTTTTTGACTTGACGACAATGGGGAGAGTTCACTTGACGAAAGATTTTATGTTGGGAAGACTCAAATAAACAAGATCGTAAAAGATAAGAAGAATATTCTGTTGCAGTGGGAAAATGGAGTAAAAGGAAAGAGAATTATTTTAAATATGAAACAACACATGTACCAAGATTTAAAATAACGTTTTTGAATAGTTTTTTTAATACGCATGCAACAATATCCCACTCACATTTCACTCCTAAGAATAAGAACTATTAATTTATGTTACCTTGAAATAACTCTGTTTTTAAGACAAGAACATTTTAATAATTAACACTACTTTTAAATGAAGATATTAACTGCTTTAAGTTATATGTAACTTTCCTACTATATACACATATACATACACATCTCACAAATATAGTCCCCCTCTGGAAAGGCTGCCCGTCTTATAAGGCCACTTTCCCGGTGCAGAAGGGGTGGCTGTATAAGAGGGGGACCACTGTATATATATGGTTAAGATGATAAGGTTTAACTGTATTGATTTATCTATCTATCTCATAAACCAAATAAATCAAAGTAAAATTAAAAGATGAACGATTCACATGTTTACAAGGATTGGCAGGCCTAGGATTTGTTGTATTTTGCACATTTATATGTGCCCAAGCCATTTACACCAACAACTGATAAAGATAGAATAATAATGTTTGGTTTTACTATTTTTCAGCTATTGTTGACCTTTGACCCCATATTGGTGGAAAAAGTGGCTTGGCTTGCAAATGAGATCATGCAGGACAATCCCAACCTCTCTCGTCTGTACCTGAATGGGGTCTTCTTCTTCATCATGATGTATACAGGCTCAAATGTTCTTCCAATTGCTAGATTCCTTAAATACACTCATATGAAGCAGGCCTTCCGGTCAGAAGAGGTGTGCCATTGAGTAATTTGAATAGAATGCATTAATGTAGTGTGATGGGAAAATCTTACCCATGAGTCCTAATTTTGAGTATTATGAATAGAGTACATTCTATGTAGTGAGGTAGGAAAATCATACCAATAAGTCTTGATTTTGAGTATTATGACTAGAGTATATTATATGTAGTGAGGTAACAAAATCCAACCCAAGCATGCTGATTTTGAGTAACATGTTGTTTTGGGTTTAACGCCATTCCTCGTGTAAGATAGGGTATACATGGCAGCCAGTGTAACTGGTGTAAGAAGAACTTGGGAAACCTGGATAAGACCTATCAACCCACAGGAAACTACTGGCAGCTTTCTCATGTACCTACATTGTCTGAGCCCAGAACTTGAACCAATGTGGACAGAGGTGAGATGGCTGTGATCGGTTTGAATAATATGAATAGAATACATTATTTATAATGAGAGAAATAAACCTACTTAATTAGCATGTACAATTTGTACAGTAAACTGCTCACAAACTGTGCATTTCAGAACTTCTTCAAGCAGGTCATAGAGGTAATAATTTACTGTAAACTCTTTCAAAACCAATATTTTGCTTTCCATGTGACCTATATCATAAATTGTAATTAAAAACAGTTACCACTGTTTTAAATAAGAGACCTGTCTACACTGGTCACCCAGGTGACTTTAAAGAAGGGGTGGGTGATCAGGTGGCCTTTTTCTAGGTAAGTCTTGACTACTTTATTACAATGACTTTCAGTTGTGAGTCCATCATGCTAACCGTCATGGCTTCCCACTAATTAGGCTGATTTAGTGATAAGATATCCATACAACAGTTGAGCTTTTTTGTTCAATACATATCCCTCAGAAGGGGCCCCAAGTGGCAGAGTGGTCTAAAGCGCGTCACCGTTACGGATCATTGCCATCTCACCTCTGTCTGCATGGGTTTGAGTCTCAGGTTTGGCCAGTGTGGGTATGTGAGAAAGCTTGCCAGTAGCTTCTCGTGGATTCTTTCCGGGGTTATCTTCATCCACCATTTATACAGGCCGCCATGTATCTTGTGCTGAAAAATGGCGTTAAACCATACAACAACAACAACAACAACAACAACAACAACATATCCCTCAGAATGCAGAGTAAAACAACTTGCTTGAACAACAAGACAGTGATAATAGTATCTGATTAATGAATGGGTAAATCAGACATTTCAAGCAGTTCACATCAGTTTAAAAAAAATTAGGAGTTGGAGAATGAGACTGTTCAATAAAAATGCAGTTTATAAGTTAGAGAAAAGTTTATTTTATAATATCTTGTTTGTGGATCATCTTCATTATCAAGAACTTTATGGTTGCATGAATGTACATTTTCAGAACAAAAACAACGACATCATTTCACGGAGTGTACTGGGACCAATTCTTCCAGAAGCCATGGTGTGTTACCTGGAAAACTATTCTGCTGAGAAATTTGCTCAGATTTTCCTTGGGGAATTTGACACACCAGAGGCAATTTGGAACAGTGAGATGAGGTTAGTTTCTTCCTGAAGGTTCCAAAACACAATAGGTTTTCAGTATACCAATGATTCACAGTACAAAATGCATTGACGTCAGTTCATTTTCAGTATGTGTAAGCACAACATGCATGATAGGCTATTGCAAAAAATCAGAATTTTCTTCTAATTAGTGCATTTCTTTTAATAGTTGTGGGGTCCATATTTTAAATCAATGCACATCTGGGGAGAAAATTGGGAATGAGGGATAAAGTAATAAAATTCCAGTAAAATGGTCCATCATTTCTTTCGTTTTCTCTGTGATTATTTCAGATGTTTCACATAACAATAGAAGAACAGAAAACATGGTTGAATTGTACACACCTAATCATTACAATGTCAAGGCATGCAACATAATATTTTTAGTTCATCAGGCTGTAAGACCAAGTGAGCTTAAGATATGGCCCAATGTCTGTTATGTGTCGTACATTGTCGATAATCGGCATTTACATAAATTTATTTTGTTACCACTCAGGGTGCCATATTTCTTATCTGATTATGATCAGACTTGGAATATAGGTTGATATTATTGAGATCTCAAACCAGTTCAAGAATGAGTGGAATAATGTGTATTATTGTTGTGATCTTTCATTTGGCTCGGTATGCTAACACTCTGGATCAGAAGCCATAATATTAATTCAGGTTTGATCAAAATAGGTATATATTCTTATATCATCAAGATTTAAGGTGAATTCAGTAATGAGCAAGATCCATATTGATGAGATGTTCTTATATTTGTTTGGTCAAGCTTGCTACCACTCGGGAAGCCATATTTCTGATTAAACTTTTCTGATCATGGAATAGAGGTATTATATAATTAGAACGTCCCTTGAGTTCAGTATATGAGTGAGATCCATGCATGTTAATAAGCTGATCATTCTTCAGTTTGGCTAGGTTGTTATCACTGTGGAAGCCATATTTCTAAGATGATTTTGATCATATTTAGCATCTGGGCATATATCATCAAAAATTCAGATGATTAGCAAAATCGAAGCAAAATAATGAGATGATCTTGCATCAGAAATGCAGAGATTGTTATCACGCTTTAGACTATTTCAAGATTTCAGAAGAGTGAGATTCATGCATCACTCTGCACCCACTACTTTATTTGCTAAGGTCAATCTAATGTAGATCTTGTAATTTAAAATGTGTAAAATTCTTTGTAAAATATGTGTTAACCTGTGTTTTTTCAAGATGTAAAATTGCATATGCTTTTTGGAGCACTTCCATTATCAAATCTTTTGTTCATGATGTGTGTAGATTTTCATGATGTCAAGCTCTTCAGTCTTGGATGTAAGTAAATCTTGCATGCAGTCTGCAGTCCCATAATGCCTAGATATAAGTGATCGGTCTTGAAAAACATGAACTTTGAAGTTTGAGTCATGCATATTGATGAAGTGATCTTCCATCTGCTTGACTGAGCTTATCAACCTTGTAGTGATTCTGCTTCCAATCAGATTTTGTTTAGTCTTGGTAAATAGGTTTATATCCTTAAGGTATCAAATTTTGTTTAGTCTTGGTAAATAGGCTTATATCCTTAAGGTATCAGATTTTGTTGTATTAAGAGTGAGATTTAAATCTTGTATCTGATTTTTGAAGCTCTTTCCACATGAGAGATAGTTGTTGTTGTTGTAGGGTTTAATGCCATTTTTCAGTACAAGATAGGCTATACATGGCAGCCAGTATAACTGGTGGAGGAAGAACCCTGGAAAACCCCGGGAAGAACCACCAACCCATGAGAAGCTACTGGAAGGCTTTCTCACGTACCCATGTTAGCCGAGCCTGAGACTCGAACCCATGCAGACAGAGGTGAGATGGCAGTGATCCGGAATGGTGATCACTTTAGACCACTCGGCCACTTGGGACCCCTTGAGAGATAGTATATCTGACCCAATTTTAAATCAGCTTGGTAAATTATCAAGGCAGTAGATGAGTTTTATGATGAGTGAGACCTGTGCATGTTTATGAGATATCTTACATCTGATAGGATGAACTTGTTACCAATAAGGATAATTCTCTATAGGATTTTAATGAAATTTGGTAAATAGGCAAGTACAGGATATTTAGTAGAAGCGGATAGTCCATGATATTTGTCATCAATTTGTACAGGAATCGTTGCCTACAATTACAAAATTTTTACCAAGTTTGATGCATATCAGTATAAGCTAATAGTAAAAGTTGTATACTCATGTATACGCATTTACTCATTTCAAATTAAATATAAATTGTTCTTTTTAAATTTAATACTAATTTTGTTTAACCAAAATCTATTTAGTCCTGATTATTGAATGCTCTGCACCTTAACTGTCATTCAGAAACTTCCAACGAAAATATTGATCACTATGGACCTTTACATTGGTGGCCAGGTACCAAACCAGGTAGTGAAAAGAGCATGTTGAGTCTAATCATCACAATTTAGGGTAGTTTATCACCATATACGTAGATCACATTTCAATCTGAATTATACTAGATCAGACCTGTAAGGTTGATCTTGTCCAATAATGTCCATGTACTTTAACATAGTTATTGCCATCATGTAAGGAATGACCATCCAAAGGAATATGGATATATGAGGATCCATTTGCCATTTAAAGGTGTGTAGAATCAAATTCCCAAAAATATAACATCAGTTACTGAAATGATCGATGTCAAACACGTACATGACCTACATGACTTTTACTATAGAAGATGCCTATTCTAATGTGTTGGTTTTGTTACTCACTCACACCTCCACCCCACTGCCACTACTTTTCTAACATCTGCTATTATATTTCTTATTGAAACCCTAGTTATACCATCTGGATCTCAGTTGAGAAGGATTATAAGTGAGATCCATGCAGATTAATGATGTGATCTTGCATCTGTTTGGCTGAGGTTGTCCGCACTCCATCTATATTTTAAATATTCTTATTTTATAAGGATGTTGAATGATTTTAGTTATGAGCAAGAGCTACACATATATACAAAAGAAATCTTGAATCTGATTGGCTGAGCCTGTTGCCACATGGGAGATCAAATTTTGATCAGATTTTGCTCTGTCTCTGTAAATAAGCTTGTATCAAGATTTTCTTGAAGAGGTTCTGTAATAAGTGTGATCTGTGCATATTGTTGAGGTGATCTCTGATTGGTTGAACTCTCTAGGTTTAGAGAATATATTTCTATTCCAGTTTTGATTAAAAAAAATTAAACCATTGATGGGTTTATTTATTAGGAAGTGACTGAATATTTACTCTGCCCTAACGATTGGAAAATATTTTCCTTAGACTGCAGAAAAATAGGTAATATCAGAGTTTGCAGAGGAGTGCAATTGAGCTTGTGTAACATGTACATAATCTCGACGTTAATGTTTCCATGTTATTAATTCACTTTGTAAATAGTTCGGTTTTTATGAATTTCAGACGGCTGATGATAGAAAAGATAGCTTCCCATATTGGAGATTTCTCACCCCGCCTTATGAGTAACACAAGAGCGCTGTACCAGTACTGCCCAATTCCTGTGATACGATACCCACAGCTTGAAAATGAGCTTTTCTGTAATATTTACTATCTCAAGCATCTCTGTGATACACAAAGGTTTCCTGATTGGCCGATAAAAGACCCAGTAAGTAGAAAATCAACTAATCAGGCATAGTAACTGTGCTTTATTTAAATCGTTTAATTTCAAAATGGTAATTAGATAGTAGTTCTGTGCTGAACTGCTTTAATTAATTTTACATGTTTGTTAACTTAATTATAAACAGAAGAATATGTATCTTTTACAACAAGGGTCAATAAGCATGACATGATGTCATCAAGGATAATAGCAATAAGCATGACATCTAGAATAAATGGCAGTCAGCATCATGTGGCATCATCTGGGATAAATGGCAATAAGCTGACATCTAGAATAAATGGCAGTCAGCATCATGTGACATCATCTGGGATAAATGGCAATAAGCATGACTTAGAATAAATGGCAGTCGGCATCATGTGACATCATCTGGGATATGTGGCAATAAGCATGACATCTGGAATAAATGGCAGTCAGCATCATGAGACATCATCTGGGATAAATGATAATAAACATGGCATCATCTAGGATACATGGATAATGATTTAAAGGGACAAATGAAATGTTTTCAATAAAAATAATTTGTTGTAAAAATGAAAGAAATTATAAATGCAAGATTTGTTATAAATAGGTTCATTTGTGTGGGTATGTGTGAGAAAAAGATAGAGACAGAGAGACATTTATTACATTTATGCATAGAGCAACATATAACATTTATCCAGTTTATTTCAGATTAATTCTATACTTTAAGTTTAAAAGTTTAAGAGATAAACTTGTCAACACAATTTCAGTTGACTCATCATCACCATACAGTTGCGATACAGAATTTCAGCGGCAACCGTTAGCAGCATTTGAACCTGTCTCTATGGATTTAGTACATACAGTCGTGATGAAGAGTGCACCAAAGTCATGTGAACTGGATCCGATTCCAACGTCACTGCTGCTAGAGTGCTTGGATCCAATACTGCCTTCACTAACTGATGTTAGTAATACCTCTCTCTCAACTGGGGAATTCCCATCATTTTGCAAAACTGCCATTGTAAAGCCTCTGCTGAAGAAACCAACACTCGACCATAATGATTTAAAGAACTACCGCCCAGTTTCTAATCTGCCATTCATGTCAAAAATCTTAGAAAAAGTTGTTCTATCCCAACTTGTATCTCATCTGAATTCAAACAGTCTTTTTAGCAATGTACAGTCTGCATATCGCCCTTGCCACAGTACTGAAACTACTCTTCTGAAAGTAGTCAATGACCTTCTCTCTGCTTTGGATGGCAGAAAGATTACAGTCCTCACTCTCCTTGACTTGTCTGCAGCATTTGACACTATAGACCATGATATATTACTTCACCGTCTCCAGCATGTATTTGGCATTCATGATACGGCCTTACTATGGTTCAAGTCCTACTTGGTCAACAGGACACAAATTGTGTCTGCAAATGGAAAACACTCCAGCCCAGTTGATCTATGCTGTGGTGTTCCACAGGGTCTGTTCTTGGACCTGTTCTCTTCATTCTATACACTCAGCCACTCTCAAGTGTCATAGATCATCATCCAGTGTCTCACCAATTGTATGCTGATGACACCCAAATATACAAATCTAGCCATCCAGCTGAAGTTGAAGCTACCATCCAAGGCGTAGAGAGGTGCATTTCCGATGTGAAATCATGGATGATATGTAATAAGCTGCAGATGAATGATGATAAAACTGAAGCCATCCTGATTACAACACAAAAACTTTCTCATTCACATCCTTTACCTCAGACAATAAATATCAGCAACACCAACATTAAATTCACACAGTCAGTACGAAACCTCGGTGTCACTCTCGACAGTACTCTCTCGTTGCACCAACATGTCATGAACATATGCAAGGCTGCATATCTTGAGCTGAGACGAATCAGCTCCATTCGCAAGTATCTTTCAGTTGATGCCACTAAAACACTTGTGTGTTCCTTAGTACTTTCAAGACTGGACTATTGTAACTCAATTCTGTCTGGTTCGTCTCAATATCTACTTCAGAAACTTCAAAAAGTTCAAAATACAGCTGCTCTAATCATCCTTAGAGTACCACGATCAGAGCACGCCTCTCCCCTGCTCAGTACCTTTCACTGACGGGCTCCAGTCCAACATACCTATCTGACCTCACCCATGTGTACACACCTGCAAGATGCTTACGCTCCTCTTCTGACACTCGTATTCTCATTATTCCCACTATGAAGATGAAATCATATGGACAACGCTCTTTTGCATACCAGGGCCCAGCAACGTGGAACGAATTGCCCACTGCACTTAGACACAAAGACAAAGTGATCTCATTCAAGAGCGCTCTTAAAACTCACCTATTTCAACTGCAAGAACAGACTTAAAGACCTAATAATGTATCCTTGCCTTAAATATTTACAGCATATTTTCTGTTTCTACTTTCGTGGTGTTTGTTTTTAATTTTGTAATCATATCATTATATATGTTTTTTAAGTGTTGTCAAATGTTGTAAAAGCGC
>JAECUM010022231.1:0-12974 GCA_016617855.1 Megalonaias nervosa | reverse complement strand
TATTGAGTGAAGAACCTTTTTGATCCTGGCTGCAATGGCTCCTGAAGCAATCTTATAGTCAATATTTAAAAGTGATATAGGTCTCCAATTTTTGAAAAATCTTCTGTCTTTTCTTCCTTTGGTAGACATGTTATGACTCCTTGAGTCTGAAAATCTGAAAGTTTTCCTACAGTGTATCCATAATTTATTGATCTGCAAAGGAATCCTCCAAGAGACTTCCAGAAGAATTTATAGAACTCTACAGTGAATCCATCTGAGCCAGGACTTTTTCCGTTTCCCATCCGTTTTAGAGATATACCGCATTCATTAATTGTAAGCAGACCCTCGCACAATTCTCTTTCCTCTTGACTGAGTTTAATATTGTGATTAAAAAATCTATTTTGGTTAAATAAACTATTTTGAGTTTCTTGAGTCTCCTCGTCATCAAGCTGAACAATTCTACTTTTGTACAATTCCATATAAAACTGTTTTGGGGCTTCTAAAGTATCTATTTGATCAGATAAATTTGTCCCATCATCTAAAATAATTTCCTTTATTGTCTTATTGACATAATTTCTTTTTTCAAGATTTAAAAAGTACTTTGTGCTTTTTTCTCCAAATTCATACCATCTGGCTTTAGATCTTAAGATAACACCCTCTATGTATTTTTTCCTAGATTCCTCTAATGCTGCTTTTTTTTCCCTCTAAATATTCTAGAGTTTCCCCGTCTATGTTATTCGACAGTTCCCCATAAATTTCTATTATTTCCTGTTCAATTTTCTTTAATTTTTCCCGTTTCTCTTTTGCTTTCTTAATAGAAAAACATATAGTTTCAGATCTTATTTTCGTTTTCAATATTTCAAAGAACATTTGATCATTACAGGAAAGAGAAACACAGAGGGAGTCATCTTTATTTCCCCCTACATAATATTCATTTACAGTGTCAGCTATACACTCTTTGACCAAATCAGTATACTCAATGTTCCTCAACAGTTGGGCATTAAATTTCTAGTATCCTTTTCCCCTTAAACACGTTGAGAAAGCCACACTCAGAGCAATAGCTGAATGATCAGACCTAAATCCAGGGAAGATACACGCATCAACTGTATTCATATTAGTGTCTTCAGATACGAGAAAGTAATCTAATCTACTTTGTTTCAAGGGAGATTTTTGCCTCCAGGTATACATCTTTAAGTCTTGATTCGCATTTCGCCAGGGATCAATTAGTTCCAATTCGTTTTTCAGGTCTTGAATCACTGCTCTAGACTGTTGGTGTTTGTCATATAAAAAATTATAAGTATCCAAGTCTAAGTCCTGAACAGTATTCCAGTCTCCGCACATTATAATTGATGAGTTCTCAAGAAATAAAATCTCCTCCTTTAACTTTCCAAGTAGTGTTGAATATGATGAATAAACAACTGAGTAAGTAAATGTGTATATGGGTGATGATTTATGAATTAGTGGATGAATTGATTAAGGAGAGATTTGATATAATTGATGAGCGAGTAACAAATCTATTAACTAATGACAAAACTGGTGAAGGAAAGAAATAACTTATAAAAAATAATTAAAACAAATTAGAGACGAAAGGGGAGTATCCAAAAGAAGGTTCACATACCTGTTTGACCAATTTCATGAATTCATAGAGTTGCATTGCAACTCAATACTCTAATTTTCTCATCAATATCATCATAAATGTCAAATTTTATCCTTTTTCCTGATTTGGTTTTACCATACACAAATCCATTAAAGTACCATGCACTATCAATCTCCTGATGCCTGGATAATTTATTGATAAGTTCAGTATTCATCTTCGTCACATCCTCTACCAGTCTAATTCCTTTGCTCTGTTTAAAGTCTTTCCACTTCTCGATAATTGGAAGTTTACAATCCAGACGCCAGAATTTGACAATCACTGGCCTTGGCTGTCCCTGTCGGCCTGGGATCCTATGCACAGCCACTATGTCCCTGTTATCCAAATTAATCTTTGTGACTTCTTTCACCAATTTCGGAATTTTCTCTCTCAGACTTTCATTCTCCTCCTCCTCCAGCCCTAAAACTTTAACATTCAGCTTCCTTGAAAATTGTTCCATTTGGTTTGAGGCTGCACTTGCTTGTTTTGATCTCCGGCCAGACTCTTTCATGTCACTCCTCTTATTATCACTGTCTTTTTTTGCCTCTTGTAATTTTTCTCGCAATTGGTGGTTTTCGAATTCCAGTGAATCCACTCTATCCATCAACTCTTCTGTCCTCTTCTTTACTACCCTTTCACTTTCTACAGCTATCTCCTTTCTCAGATCTTCCTTCACATTCTCGAACAATTTCCTCACAATGGTTGAGACAATTTCTGTAAGGTCACCTTTTTTCACCAAATCAGCAATAGCAGATGTGAAATCTGCTTTGGAAATGCTCCCTTTGAGGCTTTGCTTTATTTCATCTAAGTCCAGCTGAATTGTACTCAAACTTGATTCACTTAAACTTGTGTCAGATGTTTCCATTAGGGTGCCACTCTGTAATCTGGTTTTCATTTGTTGCTTGTCTTGCTCTTTCTTTCCACTCATGCTTGTAGCTAATCTTGTTTGGACAATTTTTTCTCACTACTCATTTGTGACACTCATTATTACTCAACATGTGCCAAAGAATTCTTACAAATGAAGGCAAATGATAGACATTTACTACAATCCTGACCATTCTGCAGGGTACGGAGGAGTTCAAAAATTGTATTGTGTTGCCACATCCAAATTGAAAAGTGTTCGTTTACCGCAGATGCAACGATGGTTACAAGAACAAGCTTTTCATTTAGATAGCTGATGCCAACACTTACAAAACCACATTTGAAGATGTCAGACTCTATGTGCGTCACGTGGAAGTGTTACCTAAAGAAGGAAACGACATCCGTCACACTTTCAGAGCAACGATCTGCTAAGTATCCAGTACGACTAGTGGAAGTGAAATCCTTCACCATTCCAAACGGACATCGATCCATAATCGAAGATCATCTGTTCCAAGGACAGTTACCTAAACGTGTAATCATTGGTATGGTCATTAATTTAGTTTTTAACGGATAATACCATAACAATACTTTCGAATTTAAGCATTACGACGTGACCAAGATCGAAGTCAATCGAGATGGCAAGACATTGTGTACCAGACCCTTCGAACCTACATTTAAGGAAAAGAATTACTTGAGGTCGTACTTGTCCCTGTACGAAGCCACCGGATAGTTAGATACCAACACCAGTGACGGCATTACGTACAACGATTATACAGTAGGTTACGCTTTGTGGGCTTTTGATTTCACCCCGGACGAAGGCAGCGATGAGGGACATTTTCACCCTATAAAATCCGGACAACGTCGTATGGAACTTCAGTTTGAAGATCAACTGAAAAAGACAGTGAACATCATCTTTTATGCCAAATTCGACAATGCAACATAAATCAACAGTTTTAGAGAAGTGATTTTAGACTGTTAGAAGCTATGGAATAATCGTATCCTTGTTTGGACTTTGTAGCCTCTTTCGAGAAGAGGGACGAGGTTGTCTTGGAAGCAGAACCACCAATAGAGAAAGACAACGACGAAAAGGACATCTTGATGTCGAGATGGCCAGAACAAGAAGAATATTTAGTCTCATGTTTTGCTAAGTACTTGGCTGAACAAATTAGAGCGTTGACCCACAGACATTGTTACGGATGTCAAAACGATCATCTCAGTCACATTCAGCACAACAAATACATGATGATGAACCAGGAAGAAAAATTGGAAGAGTACCTGGGTGACGCTTGGTGTCTCATCTCGGAAGACGAAGTGTTGCATCAGTGGTATAAAGACTTGTGTGACTATTCCTCCCCTCCATTGACTGCTCTAAAGATCCAACGCATCGAATCTCTCTTTCTACAGCGTCTAGAAAAGACGAAGCGAAGAGCCAATTAATCAATAGAGACTTTCAAGGAGAAAGCGAGGATTTAATTGATGACTTATTAATACATGTGAAAGACAAAAACAAACAAAAAATTGGATAACTGGGAACTTCATTGTATTTTGAAAAGAAAAAAAAACAGTTTGTGCAAAGCTTCTTGGAATCCTGTCGTATGCGCAAAAGATGAACGTCCTCATCGCAAACCTAAAGAGATTGAATATTCTGTCATCAACACCGACTACAGTCGTCTTCCTGGAACTCATCGGTAGCCATCTTCTTTCTCAACGATTATGTCAGGCAGAACCTGATTCAGAGCTGGCAGAGATAGAAAATGTCAGAATGATGAAAGTAGCACAAGACCTAATAGAAGAAGTCTTTAGAGAAGAAATGAAAAAGGTTCAAGAAGAATGGACAGAGAAGTACAGACTAAAGAAACAACAACAGCAGCAGCAACAACAGCAACAACAAGAACAACATCAGCAGCAAGTAAGAGGTTTTGTAGATTGTCGCGTGGAGACCAAGGAGTTCTCCTTCTCCTTCGAACGGAGCAGACCATATCCAGTAGGAAAGCCTGCAACGAGACGTGACAATCCTCCTCGCAGACGGTAAGAGATTGCCAAAACCAAAACAAAACACCCCTTTTCAGGGCTACTCCAATCTCTAGAAAAGAAATACTGCTCCATCGCACAAACATAGTTTTGTTTGTTTGTATGTTAATGTGTTTGCATGTAAGGGATAAGCGGAAAAGCGGCCATTTTCATCAAATATAACTGCATCTCTTACAATTACAAACATGTGTTGGCATGTCTGAATAATTAAAAATTGATTGTATTCCGGATTTTTTGTAAGTGAACTATGAATTTAAGATTTCAAGTTGTAAAAGTAGTTCCAAGCTGGGTGTGCGATACAGAGCTTTTAGGTGTGTGATACGGAATTACAGACTGAATATTTGTATCGAACGTCAGATCAGTCATTTAGGATTAAATGGGTATTAAATAAATGGACAAAACTACATATGTCTTTTGTTTCAAGCGGGCAGAAGGAAAGAGTTTGATACGGCGTAGGAATGTTGCAGCTGTCACTATGAGATTATGTTCCTACGCCGTATCAGTGGAGTTCTTTCCATCGACTAGGAACAAAACGCAGTGTATTTTTGTATTTATTATATATCCCTTTCATTCACAGTCTTTAAACAATGTTTAATATATACTAAACCTATATATGTACCGTGGCAGTTGCGTCATCATTCTGTCTGCATTACAGATATGGATTTACTACTTAGCTAAATCGAGTCCAAAATTATCGAGTAATCCAAATGAGTTCAAAATAAAGTTCCGAATGACGGTCAGTTATGTATTGATATATCAACAGTGAAGAAGAATCACTATGATATAATTCCAAAATGTCTTTAAACGAAAGCACAGTAATTCCCGTGACAGCTATTAACTATCCAAATAGTCTTTAAATTAATATTAGAGTATTGTAATTTAAACGAATAATTAAATTAAATATACGAATCATCTCATTATAACTCTTCCAAGACTAGAAGTAATACTAGGAATGCCTAATTCCAAGTAATAATTATCCTATATAGATTACTTAGTCGTAATACAATTGAGTGACGCATATTCTTTCCAGAATGATTTGAACTGATAAACAAGGCCACGTGGGTTATACTAGCTAATCAAAAATTAGGTAAGTGCGTCCCTTTTCTAAAACCCACGACCTCCATTCGC
Source organism: Megalonaias nervosa (assembly GCA_016617855.1). Taxonomy (NCBI): domain Eukaryota; kingdom Metazoa; phylum Mollusca; class Bivalvia; order Unionida; family Unionidae; genus Megalonaias; species Megalonaias nervosa. The sequence goes on along the minus strand of JAECUM010022231.1, from coordinate 7,342 downwards.
ATCACAAGAACTTGACTTGAACTGCAGTATATCTCAGCTTTGTATTTTATGAATGGATCTACACACTTGATACATAAACCATCCTACAGCATAAACCCATTCATAAAGAATATTAGTATCTAAAATATTATTAATTAAATAACCATCAGTAACTATACTATTGAATGATAAAACACATAATATAGACATACATAACAGTCTGTGCTGACAAGGAAGAAGATCAAGATGGCATCTTCCACAGCATTACGCTAGAATGTTTGCCACATGCTCTATACGTACGATCCAATGAGTGTGCAACATGTAACACTCGTTGCACTCACTTCTATCTTTATTCCGTAATCTATTTCACGTTATATTAATGTTGTGGTAATATTTTTCTAATAACCCACGACAGTTTACCGTGGATAGAATAAATAGTTGTCTCGGACACACGCGCGAAAATGTGATGCTGGCCTGTCTTGAGTGTAATCAACATCGAGAAGTCTGTGCCTTACTGCTAGCCAATAATCCTTCACAGAAATGAAGGCGGTGGTAATCGTGTATCTTCAGGAATTACTTGTAATTGCTCACGTACAAATCCACGTTGAGGAGAGTTGAATCAAGTCTGTAGATTGCAGGTCTACCCGTGGATCTTACCAGGCTGAAAACTGTATGCGTGATCACACTCCAAATAGGATCAGTTGCTCTTTTTTTACCACCTTCAAGTTCACCAGGTTCACATAAATATCTGACAATCACATTACCTAGTACTGGTTGTTTTGAGAAAGGGTCACGTCGTTGTACTGGTATGTGCTTTTTGTGATCGCATTGATGGGTTTCATAGAAAATCCACGAGTAATTTTATTATTTTAATGCAGCTATCACACTTGGTAGTCTTGCGACCCATTCATGAGATCTTTCAGAACTTTGTTAAGGAATATTTCCTGCGTATACTGATATCCAAACAATCGCTCAGCAAGTGTTCGATTAAATCGCTCAACGAGTGCCTAATCGCGATAAATTGCTCGGTGCCCTCGTCTGATTTTGACGTTATGTCATTTCATCATCAACGTTACTGCACCAAGAACTTCTTTGTCACGATCAACCTGTAGCAACTGTGGCCATCGCAAGGGTCCTCGTCGATAAATGTGTTCAAATGAAGATGCAACTTCATTTGCTGTCTTTGTTGATAGTGGTTCTGCTTCTTTATATCTACATGCAACGTCAACGACAGTCAACGCGTATTTGTATGTGTGCTGTTAACGTCTACCAGTTTTAATAGTAGCATGTGATAGAAACAAAATATCTGCCTGATGAACTTCAATGGGAGTGCTGACATCAAAATGTGCGTACTGAATTTTTTAGGTGGTGGAAGGTAAATTAGCCATATTGCCTGTCGTGCTAACCAATATGCAGCAACAGAACGTTCGACACCTGCTGCATCAGCAAGTTTACTAATCGCTGCTCTAACCCTCCAATATCCTCTTGGGCTATAATACATCTATTCCATTATTATAATAATAATCGACCGACTAATTACCGGCCCCTATCATTAGTTTACCTTTCATCGCAGATCTTATCAAAAAATTATCAAGCGATTCTCTGAGAGATTTTTTTTTAGAGACTTTAGAGTTTGAATCAGCTTCACTTCTGCAATATGTCGTTGTTGTAAATCTGGATTTTTATACGCAACATCATGAACGTGGCACGCTTGATCATTTATTGGATACTCTCCAGGTCTTGGCTGATTTTTCTCGTCAAGTCGGATATCAAGTCGGGTTCCAGGACCACAATAATTATATCCAGGAAGTTGCTTCTTGCCATGATATTTAGCCCATGAAATTCCTGGTAATCTTCCAAGTGAAACGGCAATATCTCCGCCTTTTTCATAAGAGATAAATCTGTTATTTTTTTGTACCACATTTCACACACTTGCCTGTAAGTGCACGCTTTTTATTCTTTGTCGTTATTGTTTTTAATCCACTGCTGGGGGTGGGTGCTCTGCATCGAAAACAATATAAATTCAAATAAAATATATATTTCTACAACACGAATATCATTAATTTTTCAGCGACACGAGAGAAGGCAAGAATCAAGCATCATCCAGCGCTACAAAATTCCATCAGTGTAATTATCATAGGTCAATCTGGTTCTGGTAAAACACAGTTGTTACTTAATCAGATAATGAATAGAATTAATTGGGATAAGTTATATTCAGTGGCAACAATCTGCAGATGATCAGCGATGCTACAACGTGCTTAAAGATTTTAATGAAGAAGCAAAGTTGTTGGACGAGGACGGAAATAATGTTATTAACTTTATTACCGATATTGATGATGCTCCGTCAGTGGATGATCTTGATGGAGGCATCAAAAGTCTTGTTATATACGATGATGTGATTTCCGACAAACAATCAAATCCAGCTCGGATATTTTCCCGAAGCAGACACAAAAACACCGATATTATATATGTTACTCAGCGATATACGCAGATACCTAAAGTGATCGGAAATAACTGTAATTTTTTAGTTGCATCTTGCGGGGTTGATACCGACACACTAAGAAATATTCACCAGACTTGGTGTTCAGGAGACATTGATATGATTTTAAGTTTAAAAACATTTTGTCAAAAACACAAGCGATTCATCATGGATTTATCACCATAAATTTACATGATCCTATGTCACGATATCGCATAGTTCTTGATAACAGTTTTGGTTGAGAGACCTGCGACGAGACAGCAGCGGGGGGTGGGGGGAAGACGACCAACAGTGAGTATCCCGGCTCGGTAAAAATTTGAAAATACAAACTTCAAAAGAAAAAATAACAAAAATACGCTAACCCGGTTAGAAGTTTCGGTCGGTTAGAAGTCTCGGTTTAGAATTGCTGACCTTGTATTTTGATTTTCGTAGAAAGCTTTAGTTTCAAAAACGGACTGTCCTAAAAAGTGCTCTGTTCACCCCACACCCCACCCCACCGCTGCTCTGCTACTTTGAAACTTTATCTAATGTTCAACTCGTAAACTTGGATAACGGCGATAGAATGGTTGAGAGAAATAGCAGAAGAAATAGAATATATAGAAAAAGAACAAACAGAACAGAGTCAACGCTATTGTAACAATGGTTGGTGTCTGAATGGAGTATCCAATCCTAAAGAGTGTTAATAAAAGTACATTTAACTGGATATCTACGATTATACAAGAATTTAAAATTCCAGATTTAAACAATACCAGAATTCACTGACACAAAACTCTTATATACACTCCAAAATGAATTATGTTAAAATTGAAATAAATATAGGAAGAACGGGAGGGGGGGGGGGAAATACGGTGCCCTCGAAGCAAACATAAACATGCAATAGCTTCGAAATATTTTTCAAAAGCATTTATGTTAACTCTAAATTTAAATTAAAGGAAACAATTGTATGCCTTAATATTGTAGAAAGAGTGTGTGGAAGTGCACATCACGGCTAATCCCTGCAATCTACCATATTTGGATAACGGATACTTCCATTTGTACAAAACAGATTAAAAGTGTGAAAAGAAATTGAAACAAAGTGTCTCTAAACCCCATTGTAGTCTGTACATAATAATCATTGATTAAAGCAATTATGCTCCAAAATGTCTTTTGCATTTATAAATTTGCACTACTCTATTCTCGAAAATGTATATACTTAGAAGCTTTGATCGGCAGGCATGCGCCCTGAACACGCCAATCGAGCTTTATATACCCTATTCCCAACCGCAAAACGCTGACGTCAGAGATCAGATTAACAAAAAGCATCGTGGGAGACTCTCAACTGATAATGAAACATGAATTGTGCTGTAGCTGGTTTTATACAATAATTTAACTTTTACCAATCTTCTAACACCAAAATATGGTAACTATTATACTTTATTATTATAATCATAGCAGAGATGAAACATTAAAACAATTAATGCGTATATATTAAGATGCTGAGTACGCGAATCAACGAGCCTACTTTTTAGGAGACTGCACAAGCCGAGGCTGCAACTCTTTTTGTCTCAAAACGTTCCAGATATTGGTTTTTAGTGTTTAAAGGTTTAAAAGACTATATCGCTTGTTCTTGAGTCTGTTAGATTATATATAAAAAGGCTGACTTTTGATTGTTATCAGTGTTAAATAGGCATTTCAGGACTATTTATGTGATATTTGCAAGCAGTAGCTGCAAGTACTTGGCAACCACTGATGTTTCTTCTAGAAGCTACGACCAACACATCCCACTGCTAGCACTACATATGTTATATGGATTATAAAAAATAGTATTGTCTGCTTAATATTTTTATCCAATCAACTAATGCATTAGGTTGTGATCATCAACAAGCAGATAAATAATCAAAAGGCCAAACAGTCTGACAGACAGGTAGAGAAACAGACAGACATGAAGAGAAACATACAGGTAGATATATCGACAAATAGAGAAATAGACAGACAGAGAAATAGACAGAGAAATAGACAGACAGAAAAATAGACATAGAGATAACAAAAACAGACTGATAAATAAATAGACAGACAGACAGAGAAATAGATCTATCAATAGATAGATATGATATCACTATTTTAATTTAAAATTGCAATGAAATATTTGATGGAAAGTGAAACATCTTTTGTAATGATAGATACCACAATTCTGGTCTTAAGGAACATTATCAAATACCAGTGCTTAACAATTTAATCTGTAATTTATTTATATTTTACCCTATTAGCATCTGATCATTGTAAGCGTACATGTACCCAATTCAAATATGATTGTCGTGTCGGGTGTTTTCGTCGATATATATGCACCAAACAGGTTATTTAGCCCTGAAGTGACCTTGTTTAGCCTCGTTTTCACTCTAGCTTATTAACTTCCCGGTCTGTTGAGAGCACTCTTTAAATGAGAATTTGACACCAAGTGGGCTACAATGTGTACTTTTCAAGCATGGAGATTTTAGCAGGCTTGGTTTAAACTTGAGAATGGTAGGTAAATTTGTGCATTCTTCACAAATGCATAGATTAAATTTACATCATCCTTGAGTAAATTTGGGATTGGTCTCTGCACTGTTACGACCGTCTGCATGGCGTAGGATGGTGTCAGTTATAATCGTAATGGTTGCTCATGAATGTTATTGGGTAGATTTGACGCACGCATACCGCTTGATACAATAATGCCTAATTTCCCATGGAAGGGTGGGGGGTGGCTACCCCACCTCCAAATGTCACTGATGTCATGTTTTGTACATTTGCATATTGTAATGAGATAATTACTCAATACACCATCTTCGACAACGAATCATTATTACCCTACAAAGGCATAATGAAAGTGATTGGGACTTTGAGGTTAACGTTCTTTAATATAAACGATCTAAATATTAGACTAGACATTCCATAGGAGTTTCAAATGTGTTTTAGATTTACTACTCTCTCTCTCTCTCTCTCTCTCTCTCTCTCTCTCTCTCTCTCTCTCTCTCTCTCTCTCTCTCTCTCTCGTAAAGTCATTTGATTCACTTATAGATTATTACGAGAAACGTTTTAAAGAGTCAATAGACCGAACCGACTAGGCCCTTACCTTACACCGTGAAAGATACATACAATTAATTGCCATGAAGATAATCGTTACCTTATTCAGTCATTTCTACTTCCTCATATATATATATATATATATATATATATATATATATATATATATATATATATATATATATATATATATATATATATATATATATATATATATATATATATATATATATATATATATATGTATGTATATGTATATGTATATATATATATATATAGTATGTACGCTTTATCAATGATATACCACGAGATGTATAAATTTTTCATTAAAAGGAAACGAAGCTTGCTGAGTTTTCTTTTAATGAAAAATTTATACAACGAGTGGTATATCATTGATACAGCGTACATACTGTACATATATTTTATTTATATCAAATAGAAATACATATATTTGCCGTTTGAACGGAGTTCAGATTTACTACAGGCAGCTGTGTATTGACTGAGTGAATGAACTCCTCACATCTCCGAGTGTGTCCGCTACAAAATGTAGTTCTATGCCTTTTGTGGCTATTCACAGTTACCTTGTATATTGATAAGTTGATTGTTTTCTTTTTTAGCTTCTATTTTTCTTCACATTGATTAAATTAATATAAACATACTTATGATATAAACATGAAAGATGGTTTTAATGATAAAAGTAGAGCACTACAAAAACAGATGGTTACCTTCGCCATTCACATGAACGCTGCCATTCACGTACCCGCGTATGGTAATTAATGTGGAATATAAACTAAGCGAAATGACGAACCAACAAGAGGTAATTAAAATATTTTAATATATTTACAGTTGATCTAAGTCATTATTCTACACTAGTAACAGTACAACCAACAATAAACTCTCTCCCTCCCCCCCATCACACACACACACACACACACACACACACACACACACACACACACACACACACACACACACACACACACACACACACACACACACACACACACACACACACACACACACACACACACACATCCTGTGGTCGGTTTGACTTAACTTTTACCATCATTCATAAGTCCAGAGATATCGTGGGATGACACAAATGAAAATCCTCTACGTTCGTCATTTCATAGATATTAGCCCGTATCTTGCTACGATGGTCCAGAGAGAGAGAGAGAGAGAGAGAGAGAGAGAGAGAGAGAGAGAGAGAGAGAGAGAGAGGCCTTTGGCCATTTTCATATTTAACTAATAATAATCGATTTTTAGAACATTATAGTATGTTTAAGAAACAACAACAAATATAAAGTTAAATACATTACAGTATATGTACCACGTAACCGAGGAATTTACTGTATAACGGCGACCTGGTTTGAAACTTTGTATCATTGATAAACACTGTAGATAAATCCCAAGGCAAGTGCACACGTATCGTTACGACGAACCATATTCTTGTAGGTTACTTGGTCTAATATTTATTTCAAGGTTTCAGTCCAGTCCAAATTCCTTTTCTGTCGCACTCAACATTTCGACATAGTTTGTCCGTTGTGATTGAGAGTGGAGGGGAAAACAGAAATCAGAAAGGATTGTGATGAAAATGTAGACCATATTAGATTCATTTAGAAAACGAGGATTATTAATACTTTTTATCGTTATTTTCATAAGTCAGTAATGATTAATATGTGGAAATTCATCATTGATCTAGAATCAGCTGCAGACGGTAGCTAGTATGTTTATATATGCGTGTTATTGCGCCATGGGCGGATCACAGTTTGATATACCAATAGTATTGCTTTATACCAACACTTTAAATGCCATGTTATTTTTAATGTATGTGGTATATATATA